>CM050517.1:103805581-103878081 GCA_027563665.1 Antrozous pallidus
GCTGTGAGAGAGAAACGGCAGGCAGGAGTCCGAATAAGTGAACAAATTAATCAGGCTTTATTGGGGGTCTCCGGGCGGGTTCACAGGCTGGGGGGAGGGGGGGGAATGGAGCCGGAGAAGCCGCGCCATGTGACTGGGGCTAGGAGAAGCGGAAAAGAGGGGACCCAGCCGGACCTCCTCCCGGACTGCCTGGGAGAACAGTCTGGGAGAAAAAGGTCCCACTTGGCGCACTGAGGCACATTTTAAAGGGCCGGAACAGGCAGGGGTTGGGCCCAGGGCGGAATGGGAAGGGGTGGGACACAGGGCACTCTGGTATGTAATTGATTGGTGGCTCAATGTCTCTGTCAATTACATCATAACTTCGCCCACCAGTTGGGGGGGTACCTATCACCCCCAGCCCCAACGTGACCCCTCTCCCCTCCCCCCCATCCCCAATCTGGCCCCTCTCCCCTCCCCCACATCCCCGACCTGACCCCTCTCCCCTCCCCCCCATCCCCGACCTGACCCCTCTCCCCTCCCCCCATCCCCAACCTGACCCCACTCCCCTCCCCCCATCCCCAACCTGGCCCCTCTCCCCTCCCCCCATCCCCGACCTAACCCCTCTCCCCTCCCCCCTATCCCCAACCTGGCCCCTCTCCCCTCCCCCCATCCCCAACCTGACCCCTCTCCCCCTCCCCCCCATCCCCAACCTGACCCCTCTCCCCTCCCCCGCATCCCCGACCTGACCCCTCTCCCCTCCCCCCCCCGAGCCCCAACCTGACCCCTCTCCCCTCCCCCCCATCCCCGACCTGACCCCTCTCCCCTCCCCCCATCCCTGACCTGACCCCTCTCCCCTCCCCGCCGAGCCCCAACCTGACCCCCAGGAGGCCCGACCTGACCCACCGGTTTTGGTGCACACGTTCTTTCTGACGGGTGTTTCGGGTCCCTTAGGATACAGTCCTAAAAGTGGGATCTCGGGGTCAGAAGGGAGTTCCATGTTTAACTTTTTGAGGAAAGTCCAGGCGGCTCTCCCCAGCGGCTGCTCCAGGCTGCACTCCCACCAGCAGGGCCGGAGGGTTTCTTTCATGTAAAGATACCTCCCATGTCTTGTCAGTCCCTATCTGACCAACACGTGTGTGGATCCTGTTTCCGTGAACATGCGTGTTTGGTGAAACGCATTGGAAGGTGGAGGGATGCCTGTGGGTGTGATCACGGCTCATTGTCACAAGCTCCGGGACCTCTCGCTGGTGCCTTCCCCTCCCCCAGGTGCTGCCCGCCTTCTCAGGGCTCCCACCTCAGGAAGTGCCCCCCCCCCCCCCGCTGACCCCACGGCACAGGGGACCCCTCCTACGGCGTTAAATCCTGCCCATCACCTTGAACAAGAGCCACTGCTCCCTCTGGCCTCAGACCACGCAGGGGACACCCAGTCACCCTTCCAAGCACCTACTTGTCCAGCGGCTGTGCCGGGTGTTGTGGCCGCTCGGGCGGCACTCGATTCCTGGGGGCCCAGAACGTACCCCAACAATCCAGAGAGCAGAGCAGGTGGCAACGTTCCCACCCAGGCCAACCAGCCAGGTACACCACGTGCTGTGACGTGGGCCCATGTGCTCTGCAGCCCCCCTGGACTGCGTGGGGTGACCTGGGAGAGAAGTGGGTCTTTTCCCATGATCCCGTGTGACCTGCAGACCCCCTGGACCATGTGGGGTGACCTGGGAGAGAGGTGGGGTGACCTAGGAGAGAAGTGAGGACCTTTTCCCACAATCCTGTGCGCCCTGCAGCCCCCCTGGACCACGTGCAGTGACCTGGGAGAGAAGTGGGGTGACCTGGGAGAAAGTGGGGTGACCTGGGAGAGAGGTGGGGTGACCTAGGAGAGAAGTGGGGGGACCTGGGAGAGAAGTGGGGTGACCTGGGAGAGAAGTGGGGGAACCTGGGAGAGAAGCGAGGACCTTTTCCCACAATCCCGTGCGCCCTGCAGCCCCACTGGACCACGTGGGGTGAGCTGGGAGAGAAGTGGGGGAACCTAGGAGAGAGGTGGGGTAACCTGGGAGTGAGGTGGGGTGACCTGGGGGAGAAGGGGAGGACCTGAGAGAGAAGTGGGGGGACCTGGGAGAGAAGTGGGGGGGACCTGGGAAAGAAGTGGGGAGACCTGGGAGAGAAGCGAGGACCTTTTCCCACGGTCCCAGGCACGATTCCTATGCAGGTCCCTAAGGCCGGCCCACATTGGACCTGTTTCCAAGGACTGACCTTTGACCCGGTGGCCCAGGCCCCTGACAGGGGGAAGGGCCTGTGTGCCTGACCTTCGGGTTAGAGTGCAGGGTGCGCCGTGCCCGCGGGGGCTGCCTGGCACCTGTGAACACACCCCGGTGCCCTCTGGGAGGGCGCCACGTGCAGCCTTCAGCGCCCAGGACCCTCGGACCCGCGCCCGCACCTGTGCCAGGCCGCCGAGGGGGTGCTGCGGGGAGCCGGGGTCACATCTGGCCTCGGGGACCGAGAGCTGTCCGCCCCGAGGCAGGAGGTGGCGACGCCCCAGCTCGAGAGCGGGAGCCGAGGAGGCAGCTTGTGGAGGGCCAGCGCACCTCCTCTGTCCCGGCCACCTGCCCCGACACCAAGGTGTGGCCTCAGAGAAGATGCGAAGAGAGGACTAGAGGAGAGAGAACGGCTTTATTCGGGATGCGGAACCCACCCCACCCGTGGAGTGAAAAGCAGACAGAACAGGCTGGGCCACGGCGCGGGGCCACGGCGCGGGGCCACGGCGCAGGGGCCACGGCGCAGGGGCCACAGCGTGGGGCCACGGCAGCCACGGGCCCCCCGCTGCCTTCGGACGGCAGGCCTGTGGTCCTCTCACCGCTCGGACACCCAGACGCGCCGCAGGGCCGGGCTAGGGGGGCGGCGGGTAGAGGACGGGGCCGTCCTGACACACCTCCAGGCTCCACCTGAGGCCGGCGCCCCACGCCCCGCCGGCCGGCTCCTCCGGCTCCCCGGGCTCCGCGCAGCCCCGCAGCTTCAGGTCCTTGGTGAAGCACAGCTCGATCTGGCCCAGCAGCTGCACCTCCCGGCCCTGCGCAGGACACGGAGACGCTGCAGCCTCGGACCGGGGTCACCCCAAGTCCTCCGTGGTGACCGGAGCCTGGGTGCCCTGGGCAGGGCCTAGAGCCTGACCAAGAGGCGGCTCCCGGCCCGGACCGGCTCCGGGCAGCCCCGTCCTCCAACACTGCCCGGCCGGCCAGGCCTCCTCCCCGGACAGAGCCCCAGCCCGTGTGTGAGCTGCACCGAGGCCACCAGGCCCACAGTCAGCATTTCCAGCTCTGGTGCTACCCACAGGCATCCCAGCTCCCCCTCCTGGGACAGGTGCACCCTGGGTAGGAAGGGACGAACACCCTGCCCCAGGCCTGGACCCAGAGAACAGGTGATTTCAACACACACACACACACACACAGCACATGCCTGTACCTTCCTCCCCCCGACACACGGCGTACCCACAGCATGTGTCGTGTGCACCCCACACAGCACATGCCTGCACCACACATGCATACACACACATGCCCGCACCCATAACATGTGCCATGTGCACCCACACAGCACATGCCTGCACCACATGCACATACACACACATACACATACACACACACACTGCACCCACTGTATATGCTGTGTGCACCCCACACAGCACATGCCTGCACCACATGCACACACACACACACACACACACACACACACCCACACTGCACCCACAGCATATGCTGTGTGCACCCCACACAGCACATGCCTGCACCACATGCACACACACACACACACACACACACACACACACACACCCACACTGCACCCATAGCATATGCTGTGTGCACCCCACACAGCACATGCCTGCACCACATGCACACACACACACACACACACACACACACACACCCACACTGCACCCACAGCATATGCTGTGTGCACCCCACACAGCACATGCCTGTACCACATGCACACACACACACACACACACACACACTGCACCCACAGCATATGCTGTGTGCACCCCACACAGCACATGCCTGTACCACCCGCATGCACACACACAAGCAGCACACGGGGGACTCCATGTGCGCACACGGCCGCCGGCGGCGTGCACCCGGGCTGCTCGGCCCCTGACCTGCTCCGGCGGGAGACACTGGATCTTGGGCGCCACCCCGTACAGCCCGGTGAGGGCGTCTTTGATGTCCGCCGCCTGGAAGGAAACGCGTGCGTCGGGACGGAACCCCGAGAAGCCGGCGCCGTCCACGCAGCCCTGACCCCGTCCCCACCCTCACACACCCAGCTAGACCGGAGTCCTGACTGACGGCTGGCACGCGGGCAAGAGGCGCCGGGTGCCCCATCCCACCGAGGACAGGATGTGGCCTCCAGCCGCCAGACCTTCGTCGCCCTCTTGTCCTCGCGCCCCGCTTCCTGTCGGCTCCAGGGCCTGGGGCCCCTGCAGCACCCGGGCCGGCGCCCGGGGAGGGGGTGCAGCCGGAAGGGGCTGGCAGGAACTCACCTGGTAGTAATTGCCCCCGGACGGGAGGATCCCCAGTTTCTGCAGCATGCTGAAAGCGAAGCAGAGAACACGGGCTTGAACACCAAGGCCCCTCCTCCTTCCTCGTTCTTTTCAACTTCCCTTCCCCAGGCCAAGGCAGGTCTCCCACAGACCACGCTTTCCCGGGGCTCGGGCAGCCAGCGCGTGGCCCAGGCAGCCGGACTCCCGCCTCCCATGCCCAGCACCCGCCCAGCCAGTGCCCCCTGCGCCCAGCACCACCCCCCTGCACCCAGAGCCCCCACACCCAGTGCCCCCTCTGCCCTCACGCCCAGCACCCCCCCCAGCCAGTGCACCCCCTGCACCCAGCACCCCCCCCCTGCACCCAGAGCCCCTGCACCCAGTGCCCCCTCTGCCCTCACGCCCAGCACCCCCCCAGCCAGTGCCCCCTGCGCCCAACACCACCCCCCCCTGCACCCAGAGCCCCTGCACCCAGTGCCCCCTCTGCCACCGGGCTCAGGACCCCCTCCCCCCCGCCAGCACCCCTTGCCCCGCCCGCTGCGGCCGGCCGCTACCTGTTGAGCGCGAGGGCCCGGTACAGGTCCAGGCCCTTCCCAAAGTACTTCTTCTCCGAGCCCAGGGCCTCCAGCTGCGCCACGCAGGTGCCGTGCTTCTTCCACTCATGTTCCCTGGAAGGCAGGAAGCGAGGGCGCCCCCCAGAGGTTCCTGAGTCCTCTCCCGGCACAGGGCGTGCCCAGGTGCTGATCCCCCCCCACTCTCGCCAGGAACTCAGGAACTCGCAGGGGCGGTCTGGCGGGGGTGGGGGAGGGCTGGAGAAAGGCGCTATCCCCTCCCACCCAGCATCCTCCCACCTGACAGGCCCGCAGCCAGCTGAGCTCCACAGCGCGGTCCCTCCCGAGTGCCTACACTCTCCCGCCATAAAGGCCATCGGCCACCGTGAGCCACGGGCGGTGGTTAGGGGGACGGCGACCGCAGCGCCACATACTCGGTCTCCACTTTGTCCTGAGGGGCTCTGGAGAGCACGGTCCTCGTCAGTGCGTGACACCTCTCTGTCACTCAGAACCAGAGGGCTAGTGCGGGGCTGAGCCACCACCTGCCGGAGGGCTCACTGTGCCGTGTTCGAGCACAAACCAGGCACATGCATGGCCCGCGCTGCTTGGAGTGAACCTTCCCGGCCCGGCCCCCTGGGAGTGTTCTTTGTTGATGTATTTTTAAGCCACGTGGCAAGCGTGTAACTCTCACTGAACGTTATAACAACTGGAGCACACACTGTGTCACTCAGCCATTACCTGGGAACATTGTAACACCCGGACTGTTACACTGTGTCACTCCGTCATCACCTGGGAACATTGTAACACCCGGAGTGTCACACTGTATCACTCAGTCATCACTTGGGAACATTGTAACACCCGGAGTGTCACACTTTGTTACTTAGTTACCCCCCCGGGGCCTCCCTGAAGTGCCGTGTGAATCTTTTTTCCCTGTTTTGCCGGTTTCGGCTCCTTCCGGCCATTGTCCGTGCGAAACCGTCGTCTGGAGTGCAGGCTGCACAGACGCCAACGACAACCCTGAACCTCTCGTGGCCCCAGTTTCCTGAGCGCGTGTCCTTCGTGCTGAAGGGAGATTTGACCCACAGCCCCAGGATCCGAGGGCCCTAAACCACCTCCTGCCACGCCCCCAGTGACATCTCCCCAGAGCATTAGTGACCGGACCCACAGACCGCACTCGCACCCCGGTTCGTCTTCGAAAGCTTTTCTTTCCACCTTAACTCTTTCTCTGAAATCTAGAAATCTCTCAGGTCCCGTCCCCCTGGCTGGACAAATTCTGACCAGTTGTAACCTGAACTATAAGTGGACACACGGGAGTGAGAAGGAGGAAATAAAAGGTTTTCCTCAGTCACTGAAAATATAAATAAAAAGGGTGTTCAAGGCATCTTGTTCCAAGGTGATGATTCAGGAGCTACTCTGACGAAACAGCATTTTTCTCATCGGCTCAGCTCACGCTGAAGTGAAGTGTTTGGCTGGCCCAGCCCGAGGACAGAGCCTCAGCGATCTCCCTTTCTCCCCACATCCGTCCGTCCATCCTTCCGTCTATATTTTCCTTTCCACAGTGCAAGGCAGCACTTCTCCGAGAACCATTGTCTCCTGTCTGGTTTGGAGCGGCGGCTCCTAAGATACACGAGTTATTTAAACCTCCACAGAGAATGTTTTAAAACAAAGCAATTGACCCTAACCCTTACTCTTACCCTAACCCTAATCTTAACACTAACACTAATCCTAACCCTAACCCTACCCTAAACCTAACCCTAACCCAAACCCCAACTCTAACCTTAACCCTAACCCTTACCCTAACACTTACCTGAATCCTTACCCTAGCCCTAACACTAACCTTAACCCTGACCGTAACCCTTACCCTAACCCTAACCCTAGCCCTAGCCTTAACACTAACCCTAACCCTAACCCTAGCCCTAACCCTTACCCTAGCCCTAGCCCTTACCCTAACCTTAACCCTTACCCTGGCCCTAACCCTAACCCTAACCCTAACCCTAACCCTTACCCTGGCCCTAACCCTTATCCTAACCCTAGCCCTAACCCTTACCCTAGCCCTAGCCCTTACCCTAACCTTAACCCTTACCCTGGCCCTAACCCTAACCCTAACCCTAACCCTAACCTTAACCCTTACCCTGGCCCTAACCCTTACCCTAACCCTAGCCTTAACACTAACCCTAACCCTAACCCTACCCTTACCCTAACCCTAGCCCTAGCCCTAACCCTAACCCTAACACTAACCCTAATCCTAAAGAAAAAAAAAAATAAATAATAAATAATAAAAACAAAGCAACTAATGAAATGCTCAATGGAAAACAAGTATCTAAAGGAAATTCACACAAAAAATAAAAATAAATAAATAAATAAATAAATAAATAAATAAATAAAATAAAGGAAATTCACTCGCCCTCATCTGCCCCCGCTGGCGAGAGGGAGGCACCGGGGGAGGCCTAACGGAGGCAGCCCACCCCTCTGGTCGGACCACGGCTCCGCCGGCGCCCACAGTCCCCGGAGCACACCCCCGCCCGCCCCCCTCACCCGCATCGCGCCTGGTGATGGGAGCAGTCACTCACCACAGGAAGGTGCTGTTGGGGGGGGAGTGCAGCACGTCCGGCCAGTACACCTTCATGTCCGGCATGAGGTCCTGCGGGCGGAGGGGAGAGCTGGTCCAGCCCAAGGAGGGGCGCAGGCCTCCAGCCTGGGGGCGCTGCCCGTTTCTGGGCTTATCTGGCCTCGGGGTTTGGGCCGAGGGGGGAGGGGGTCCTATTGGATCTGTGGGGTCGCCTTAGGTACACACGGCGCTAAGGAGCCAGCGTCCGACCTGGCAAAGGCATTCAGGGCAACCCGCCCTCCCTCGCCCCCCCTCCGTGGGCAGAACCCAACTGATACCTTAATCTCGTCCAACTTAAAGGGCCATGACCAATTACATCCGTCCGCTTTGTCAGCCCTTGAAATAAGAGAACAAGAAGGGAGAGGTCAGTTTAGGTGGAACAGGGGCGGAAGGACCCGGCGCAGAGGACATGGAAGTAGTGTGTGGGGGTCTGCCTGGGAGCCGCAGGCCATGCCTGCCTGCACAGGCTCAGGCTTGGGGCAGCCTCCCCTCACATCCCCCCCTGCTTCCTGGAAAGAACTTGGGGAGGAAGGCCAGCCTCGTGCAAACAGCAGGGGAGCCTGAGGCACCCGCAGGGGGCGCTCGAGCCAGGTCCCTGGGAGGGGTTTCCAGGGGGTGCCAGGGACCTGCCCCCTGCCAACCACTCCAAAGCCGCGGTGGGAGGTCTGCCCCTTTAAGAGGAGGTGAGGCAATGTGCTGAAGGCTCAGAGCCTGGCACGGATGCCCTTTCCCAGCACCAGCCCACACCCTCCTCCTCGGAGCCGGCAGCTCAGGCCGCGGGGTCACCGACCTGCTCCCCAGACCCGCCGTGTTTCCAGCCGCACGATGGTCCGGGACCCGGGACCTGCGCCTCTGCCCCGGACGGAGCGTCGTCCTGCGCCCACCTCCCCGCTCACAGGCCAGAGCCCCAGAGAGCCGGGTCCCCACAAGCCCGGGGAAGGAGCGCTGTGGGCCGGATCCCCAGGCCCCGCTTTAAGCTGCTTTCTGCTGACCCCCACCGTCCCGAGGGACACGTGCACAGTGACACCCGGGGGCCTCTCTTAGCTGGGCGGCAGGGCGCAGTGCGCCATTCACGGCACAAACTACACACACAGCAAGGGAAGGCACCGCACAAAACGCAGGCAAAACCCGGGAAATAATCTGGGCGGCTGTGAGGCGTCCCCGACATAGACTGTGCGTGTAATTCATATTTCGACGTACGCGGATGGCCCCCACGTGAGAAAATTAAAGTAACATGCCACTCAGAACCCTTAATGCCTATTTAGCCTAGACCCGTGGTCGGCAAACTCATCGGTCCACAGAGCCAAGTATCAACAGCACAACAATTAAAATTTCTCTGGAGAGCCAAATTTTTTAAACTTAAACTTTTTCTAACGCCACTTCTTCAACATAGACTCGCCCGGGCCGTGGTGTTTTGTGGAAGAGCCGCCCTCGAGGGGCCAGCGAGCCGCATGAGGCTCGCGAGCCGCAGTTTGCCCACCGCTGGTACACTATCCCTGCCCTCTCAGAACAGCGCTCAGCAGCGGCACGGCTCCTCACAGGGCTGGAACAACGCCGTCAGGGGGAGCTGATCTCGGGATAAACCCCGGGCCCCTCAGAACGAATCCCACGACACCTCAGGGCCACTCTCAGGCCCGAGGGGGTGCCGGCAGCCAGAACTCACCACAGTCCGTGGATCGTCCAGTAGTCCGGGGGCTCCCGGCAGCCCTCTTCGGCTCCCTAGGAAAGAGATACAGGGAGGAACTGGTTCGTTGCTTTTACTGGAACAGACTTAGCACCTTCCCCTCTTTCGACACGAACCAGTGACAGGGCGAACACAAAACAAACTCCCTGTTGGCGTGCAATACGTTCGTCCCAACGGCGCATTCAGGAGGAAACTACGGGGGGGGGGGGGGGGGGGGGGGGGGGGGGGGGCCTTGGACGTCATAGCTGCAGTGAGTGGACCGGTCCTCAGCCTAAATGACCGATTAAGGCATCATCTTGATCTCTTTGATGGGCTTGCAAATAAAGTCAACCCGATGGAAACAGTCCTATTGCCTGTGAGTGACTTTCCTGTCACATAACCGTAAACAAGTGGTTGAGAACAAAGGGCGGTGATACCGCATTAGCCTCGCGTGTGTTCAGGCACCGCGTCCGAACACATCAGTGAGCCAGAACTCTCTGGAGCCGTAAAAACGCCCCGGTGAGAACAGGAGTATATGGTGAGAGAGAGAAGACCGCAGAGCTACAGATCCCAGTAGAACACCTTTTAGGGACCTCCAAACAGTTTAGCTAAAATGGAGATTTTATAAGATAAACAGCCATCAAGAAATATATTTTCACTGAAACCGGTTTGACTAGAGCGTCAGCCTGCGGACTGAAAGGTATCAGGTTCGATTCCAGTCAAGGGCATGTATCTTGGCTGTGGGCACATCCCCAGTAGGGGGTGTGCAGGAGGCAGCTGATGGATGTTTCTCGCTCATCAATGTTTTTGACTTTCTATCCCTCTCCCTTCCTCTCTGTAAAAAAGCAATAAAATATATATTTTTTAAAAGAAATATATATTCACTAGCAAATGAAACATACAAGTAAAAATCAGTTGGAGTTGACCAGGTGGGGACCAGGTGAGGACCAGGTGAGGACCAGATGGGGAGCAGGTGGAGATCAAGTGAGGACCAGGTAGAAACTAGGTAGAAACCAGGTGGGGACCAGGTGAGGACCAGGTGAGGACCAGGTGGGGACCAGATGGGGAGCAGGTGGAGACCAGGTGGGGATCAAGTGAGGACCAGGTAGAAACCAGGTGGGGACCAGGTGAGGACCAGTTGGGGATCAAATGAGGACCAGGTAGAAACTAGGTAGAAACCAGGTGGGGACCAGGTGAGGACCAAGTGGGGACCAGGTGGGGACCAGGTGAGGACCAAGTGGGGACCAGGTGGGGACCAGGTGAGGACCAGGTAAGGACAGGTGGAGACCAGGTGGGACCAGGTGGGGACCAGGTGGGATCAGGTGAGGCAGTGTTTGTGGGACACATCACCGGCCAGAGGGCCTGGCCCCCACCTAGAGGGAAAGCCTCCAGCGCTACCCAAGCAGCTCAGCACACACAGCTCCTCTGGCCACACATCCTGCTGCCCAGGAGCCAGAACCAGATGGCCAACCCAAATGGACACAGGGGACAGGGATTGTACGCGGGCGCGTGAGCACACACGTGCACACATATGCACACGCACACACGTGTGCACGCACACGTGCACGCGCACACCCCGGAGCAGAGACTGCTCTGAGGGAAGAGACAGCAGCTGTGAGTGAGAACAGCACCCCAGCAGCAGCCACAGCAGCGCCCACTGAGGCACCTTTTCGGGGCAGGAGTATAATCTGGTGAGACTAACCAGTGACCAGCCTGTGAGGAATCGGGAAGGGTGCCATGGTTACTGAACGCTGGCGGGAAGCCAGAGCCGGAAGCTCCGAATGTCCCAGGAGCGGACCAGCCGCCTGCTGCCAGTGGCCTCCCAGGAACTCAGGGGAAAGGCCTGTTCGACTTAGATTCTTGAGTGAACGTCTCAGAAACATGACCATGAAGTTGGGGAGAGCTCAGCCACAGGATCAAACACCTCAGTCGGTGCAATGGATCCACTTTCCAAACCGCCAGGGGAGGGTGAGTGGGCAGGGCCTGCGGGGGCAGGCTGAGACAGGCCCCCATCTCAGACAGGACCCCCCATTTCAGACAGCCCCCATCTCAGATAGGACCCCCCATTTCAGACAGCCCCCATCTCAGATAGGACCCCCTATTTCAGACAGCCCCCCATCTCAGACAGGACCCCTCATTTCAGACAGCTCCCCATCTCAGATAGGACCCCCCATTTCAGACAGCTCCCCACCTCAGGCTGGGCCCCCATCTCAGACAAGACCCCACCTTGGACAGGACCCATCCAGAGAGAAAGAGCTCCCCGTTCTCCCTCGCTGAGGCAAGGCCCCTCCGTAGTGACACGTAAGGGCACGGGCCTAGGACAAGCCAGAGGCAGAAAGACCAACCACAGGGGACAAGAGCAGCCAGGGAGACGGGCACTGCTGTGTTCTGGGAGACATTTGTTTTACACATATTTGTGTTGACTTCGGAGAGGAAGAGAGAGGGAGAGAAACATCAATTAGAGAGAATCACTCTCTCATTGCCTCTCAGCTGCCTCCTGCACGTCCCTTTGGGAATCCCGCCTCCAGAACCCAGGGGACCAATGCAGGCTGCCCGGAGCCCCCAGCGCTGGCGCTGTCACAGCCCCGGCACCTGTCGCAGGCCCTCCTGGAGGGAGCGGCTGGCAGGCCGGGAAGGCCCAGCCGCACGGAGCAGCAGCCCCGGCCAGAGAGGAAACGAGCGAGACTTCTTGGGGGAGGCCCTGGTCAGAGGGCCGGGGCAGACACTCACCTGGCACACGGTCGCAGGCCAGTGGTGGACCATAATCAGCTTCTTCCACTCATGGCTGCCACTGCTGAGACAAGGACCATCTCCTAGAGCTTTTCAGTTACTGAAAAAGTAGCCCATCCACCCATCTGTCCATCCATCCATCCACCCATTTGTCCACCCACCCATCAATCCTTCCATCCACCCACCTATCCACCCATCTGTCCATCCATCCATCCATCCATCCATCCATCCACCTATCCACCCATATGTCCATCCATCCACCTACCCATTTGTCCATCCATCCATCCTTCCATTTGTCCATCAATCCATCCACTCATCCATCTATCCACCCATCTGTCCATCCATCCATCTATCCATCCATCCACCTATCCACCCATGTGTCCATTCATCTATCCATCTACCTATCCATCCATCCACCTACCCATTTGTCCATCCATCCATCCTTCCATTCATCCATCAATCCATCCACTCATCCATCTATTCACCCATTTGTCCATCCATCCATCTATTCATCCATCCACCCATCCACCCACCCATTTGTCCATCCATCTACCCACCCACTTGTCCATCCATCCATCCTTCCATTTGTCCATCAATCCATCCACTCATCCATCTATCCACCCATATGTCCATCATTCAAGGAACAGTGAATACCTGCTACAGGCCAGGCATTTCTGTGGGACTGGTTACTGCCCAGAGTTAGGACAAAGTCCCCAGGCACTATGGTGGGACAAGGTTACTGCCCTGAGCAAGGGATGAGTCCTACCCTCCTGAGATGTACATGGCCGCCAGGGAGACAAGGGCCAAGTAAGAAAAGCACAATCAGCAGTGTCAGGGAGCGAGGGGAGGGGATAGGCAGGGAGGGGAGAGGATGGGCAGACAGGGCAGAGATGGGCAGGGCGGGGTTGAATTGGGGTCAGGAAGCCAGGAAGGCCTGGAGCTAGGGAATAGCCACCAGGCGCCTCTGTCCTAAGGGCACTCTGTCCTAAGGGAAACAGACCCCTCGCCCTCAACCTGGGTGAAACCCTCAGCACACAAGGGCCCCTCATCCCGGGTGAACCCTCAGCACAAAAGGTGCTGAAGCCGCCCGGATGCCTCTGACCTCCCCGATCCACAATTGGGGGTGAGGCCTGCCTGTTCCCGGCAGAGAGTAGAGGGCACCCCTTCAGACCCCTTCATGGTGGGAGGGGTCGGGGAAGGGCTGGCAGCAGGAAGCTCAAGCTCTTTGTCAGGCTCAGCAGATAGACAGACAGCCAGCCCAGGTGAAAGTACTCAGCTACAGATGGAGAGGGGGTTCACGGGGAAATAGACTGGTCCCCACTGTCGGACTCGTGGGTAAGGAGGGCCGCTGGGTAACGGAACTCGGGCGATAGGAAACCTGGTTTTAAGCCTCCAATGCTGAGACAGGAGCTCGGCATGAAGGAAAGACCGGCCACACCCGGCAGCCTGAGCAGCGGGGGAGACGGGGCGGGGGGGGACGAGGGGGGCAGGACGAGCGTTTCCCGGATCTCACAGGTGGAAACTGAGGCTGCGGGACCATGGCTCGGCGGCCAGCGTTCCCAGGAAAACAGGAAGCCTCTAGGTGGGGACGATCCCCACCTGCAGACCAGGCCGGGGATGCATGGACCACCCCGGCCCCTGAGAGAGGGGGGCCACTCACCACGCCCTGGGCTAGGCAGACCGTGGGAACAGCCCTGACCTGTGTGCCCTGAGGGTCTGCGTCGCCTGTGTCCGCCCCCGGCGGGGGCAGGGCGTGTCCCGGGGAAGCAGGGGTGTAAGGGGTGGGGGGCACATACTCCCGCTCCCTCTCCAGCTGCATTGGCATTGGCATTGGCCTTGGAGGATGCCCTTGGCCAGGCCGTTTACAAAGTCCTCCCGGCACCTGCCGCCCCGCACACCGCACCCACTGCCGGGCAGGTGTGTTTCTGTTACAGGTGATCAGGCTGCCCCACAGAGCCCCACGCGGCCCTCGACCCCACGCACGGCCTCTCCGCCGCCCCCTCAACCTGGTGGCAACAACTACGGACCGGAGTCTTCAGAAAGCACGCTTTCTGGGAAAACTGAGCTGTCATGGTACCCTCACAGTGTGTCCTAAAGCAGCAACATTTAACCAAAACTCTGGATAACAAGTGAACTCACCTTCTCCGACGCCTACAGCACAAGAACCACATCCTTCTGTTAGTGCGACTGCCACCCGAATGGAATAGGGGGAAAGTGCCAAAACTGGTTTGGCTCAGTGGATAGAGCGTCAGCCTGCGGACTGAAGGGTCCCAGGTTCGATTCTGCTCAAGGGCCTGTACCTTGGTTGCAGGCACATCCCCAGTAGGGGGTGTGCAGGAGGCAGCTGATGGATGTTTCTAACTATCTCTCTTTCTTCCTCTCTGTACAAAATCAACAAATATAATTTTTAAAAAATAAAATAAGCTGAAACCGGTTTGGCTCAGTGGATAGAGCATCGGCCTGCAGACTGAAGGGTCCCGGGTTCGATTCCGGTCAAGGGCATGTGTCTTGGTTGCGGGCACATCCCCAGTAGGGGGTGTGCAGGAGGCAGCTGATCAGTGTTTCTCTCTCATCGATGTTTCTAGCTCTCTCGCTCTCCCTTAGTCTCTGTGAAAAATCAATAAATATATTTTTTTAAAAAGAAGAAGAATAGGGGGAAAGTTCCAGTCTGCTGCTAGCTGGGGTTTCCTGAAGAGTCCATGCGGAGAGGGGGGACTCCTTCATCCACAGGGCGCTGGAGTCGACACTCAGGCTGCGCCGACCGCCGGGGGGGTGCAGAGCAGGGACACCCCGCGCCCACCGGCACGGCCCCTCCGAGGCCGGACCCACCGCGCGCCCAGCCGAGCACCCACCTGCTCCGGAGCCCGAGCGCGCAGCCCAGGCACCAGGCCAGGCCCAGGGCGCCCAGGAGGCCGCGGCGAGGAGCTGCCGGCTTCATCGCGAGCCCGCGGAGCCGCACGGCAGGGCTGAAGGCTCGGCTTCCAAAGCCCCGGGGCAGACGGTCCGGCCGGCCCTGCGCGTCCCTGAAACCGGACACATTTCCTTCAGCGTCTCGGTACCGGGCGCCGGTCAGCCCCGCCCCAAGGGGTTCCGGCCGACCGGATCCCCGTCTCCTCCACCCCCGAGCCCGCCGACCGCCCGGAGCGCCCCGGGACCCGCCGCCCCGCCGGAGCCTGCCAGCCGCACCCGCGATCCCGTTCGCGCCGCGCCGCTACCCGGCTGTGCCGCCGCGGCCACCAGGACTGATCGTTTCCGCCCCGGAGTCCCGACCGGCTCCGGACCCGCCCACAGCGGGCACGCCCCTGCCGCCTATGGGGCTGACAGAGACGCCCCACAGCGCCCCCAAGCTGCGACACGACCCCAGACACGCCCCGGCCCGGAGGACACGCCCCAGCCTCTCCGCTGGTCTCCTGGTAGACGTTGTCCTTGCAGCCTGGCCGCCCAGCTGGCAGGAACTCAGTAAAAGGTTGTGGCACTTTTTTCTCCCCCAAAATGACATCGCTGGGGGGGAGGGGGGGGGAGGGATGAGGCAGGCAGGGGTGGCCCACTAAACTCTGCCTGTCTTGAGGTTCAAGGCCCTGTGCTGTGGGCTGGCTCCCAGCGTCCTGCAGAGCTGATGCCACCCCCACTCCTCCGCCTCACCCACCCCCTGAGCACTTGGGGGTGATGTGATGTGTGCTTCCACGTGAATTCTTGTGCCCCCCACCCCGCCGCATCAGCGGAGTAGAATATTCTCCTCTTACAAATGGGGGCCCTGGAGTCACAGGGCGAACGGGGGGGGGGGGGGGGGGGGGGGGGGGCAGGGGAAGAGGGGGGCAGGTGGGGAATGACGGCAAATAACTGGGAAGAGTAGTGGTTTAGCATAGTGAGGAGGCAGCAGTGAGACCTGGGGTGGGGGTCCATGCAGACAGCAAGGGTGTTGGGGGAGGGTGCCCTGTGCTGGGGGAGGGGGTGCAGAGTCACAAGAACCAGGGGAAGCACAGACACCCTGCCCAGGAATTGGTCAGATGCAAACTAATAAACAGCAGCCAGCCAGGTCAGGGCGGAGACACCTGCCCTTCCTGAGACCTGCACTCCTGCTCCAGGAAAGGCCCAGACCTTCGGGGTCATGACTGGGGAGAGCACAAAGCAGAGTGCGCGCTGACCGGGTTCGAGGCCACGGTCACTGGGGTCTCCAGATGCACAGCCCTGTCCTGCCAGAGGCCCAGGGGCTGCGAGGGGCGCTGGGACAGGCTGACCCCTTGGAGAACTCAGGGTGCCCAGTGGGGACGGAGGGGCTGGTGTGCGTGTGGGGGGGGGGGGAGATTCTCCCGCTCCGACTGGGTAACCTGGGACGCAAATTGGCTTCTCGCGCCCGGTTCCCTCATCTGTCCAGTAAGAACGCAGTGCGCTCTGATGGCTTTGCGGTCGGGACTAGAGGTGAGACTAACCCAAAATACAGGAATTTCTTTCCTTCCCTCTCTGGTGACAACTTTTAGACCTCAAGGCCGAGGAATCATCCCCAAATTTTTACCCAAAAGTCTATGGCTTATACCACTCTGACCCCAACATGAAAGGCTTCCAAAAAAGAGGGAAAAAAATGAGCTCACTCTCACATAACCACACACATGCGCACAGACCTCCACACACTGCTGTGCACTCCTACGTGATAGTAGAGGAGACTTTTTTTCAAAATTCATCTCTAAAACGTATGTCGACGCCTGAGGGTTTAATGCCTCCCCGACCTGCCTTCCTGTGGAGCACTGCATTCATCACACAGAACAGAGGCTCTCTCATTAGCAGGTAACCAGGGAGTATACAAGTATTTAGTGCTTTTAAAGAGTGTTGACTTTGTTTCTACTTATTCCTCACCCTATTTCAGAAAGCATTGCGTTGCCTTTACCTATATAAACAAGGGGGTGAGTAAGGGTTGGCCTGCTGGGAAGAAAACCAGAGGCCGGTGTTCGCTCGTGAATGACCCACCTCCCTCGAGGTTCAGGGGTCAGGGTTCGAGGAATGGGAGAGGGGCCGGGCGCAAATGAAAGAGACAGGACAAGAAATAATAATTTGGACCAAAACCAGTTTGGCTCAGTGGATAGAGCGTCAGCCTGTGGACTGAAGGGTCCCAGGTTCCATTCCGGTCAAGGGCATGTGCCTTGGTTGCGGGCACATCCCCAGTGGGAGGTGTGCAAGAGACAGTTGATCCATGTTTCTCACTCATCGATGTTTCTGACTTTCTATCCCTCTCCCTTCCTTTCTGTAAAAAAAAAAAATCAATAAAATATTTTTTTTAAAAAGAAATAATTTGGAAATTCGGGGGTCAGGCGGGAGCCCAGGAGGACTTCCATCGGTGCCCAGGCTTCACCGACCTTTATTCAGTTTTGGTTGCACATCTAGCTCTCGGGCGGGCAGGCAGGCGACTGTGGTAACAGACTATCCTGAAGGCAGGTAAATATCAGAAAGGTTTACTCTGAGGCTGTTTTTGGTCAGGAAATTGCTTGAGCCCCCCATTGTCTGGACTAAACAACCAATCGGTGCACAGCTCTGGCCCTTGCCAGGGGCTCCTTGTTTACACTTTGAGGGAACCCCTTTCACGTCCGGCGTGATTCAGGGTCCCGGATCAGGGTTCGGGTTCTGGAGGAGGCTGCACACAGATGAATAAAGAGACTAGAAAAGTATTAATTTGGGAAATGGGGGCCAGGCGGTCGTCCAACTCTAGTGTGAGAACTACTGCCCGCTCTGGCTTCACCATCCCTTTTATTAAGATTAAGATCATAAGATACACCCACATCCTCCGGGCAGGAAATGCCAATAAAAGCCAATCAGTGGATCTTCTTAGGACTGACAGCTGGGACCTGCTTCAACTACCAACATCCAGCAATTAGCTCAGACCCTTCCGAGCCATCCCGACCAGCCCTCCGGATTCCCAGTCGATAGCTCTCCGTCATTAAAACAGTGATCGGCTTCCAGCAAGCCCCCATTGTCTGGACTAAACAATCAGTGTGTAGCTCTGACCCATGCCAGGGGCTCCTTGTTTACCCGTCTCTGATAGTGAGGAGAATGAGTGGCTTCCCACATTCGCTGATAGTTACTTGAGAGCCCTGGTCCCCTGCAGTATATGTGCACCACCCCTTGACTCCCCACAGCCCTCGCCCAAGAGGTGGGCACCACTTACCTGGGTTTACCTAAGAGGAAGCTGTCACCAGGACAGCGGGGGCCAGGCCTCCTTTCCAACTTCTAGCCCAGCGTGGGCTGCTGATGTCTGGGATGCCAGAGACAGAGAAACCCAGGGAAGCAGGGGAGCCCCTGAACTCTGCCTGTCCTGAGGTTCAGTCCATCTGCTGTGTGCTGGCTCCCAGTGCCCGCCAGAGCTAATGCCACCCCAGTCCTCCACCCCCCAGTTTCCATGAGAGGGCTTCTTAAGTGTTGGGGGGGGGGGTCCTCTCCTTCCCATGACCAGTGTGGAAAGAAGAGCTGGTCTAGTTACTGAGTAGAGGAGCTGGAGATTGAGAAATAGTAGAAAAGAATAGACGACACGGAAGTAGAAAATAAAGCTGGGGCTTGGTGGAATCTCTGCTCTCTGATGGAGAGACAGGGAATCCCAACCCAGCATGTTTATTTATACTAATACTAGTGGCCCCGGTGCACTGGGGGTGGGTGGTCCCTCAGCCCAACCTGCCCCCCTCACATACTGGGAGCCCTAAGGGGATGTCCAGCTGATGGCTCACCCCAGCCTGTCCAAGGCCTAAAGCCTCACCAGCCCCTGCTCCTGCCCAGCTGCCTCTGCACACAGCTCGGGCGGCCAGGGCACCCTGGTGCTCACCGCCCCTACCGCTTCATCTCCACCCCCAGGGCCCAGCCCTTGCGCCACTTGGCCCTTCCGCTCAGCCCCACCCCCTGCTCCTGATTGGCTGGTAGCATAGCCAATCAGGAGCCAAGGGATGGTCACATTTGCATGTTACTCTTTTATTAGATAGGCGATAGAAAGGGGTTTCATGTGAAAAGACTTAAAATCAAAGGAGCTTAAGTGGGCCCAGGCCCCACTCATTCCCTCATTCCCGGGGCTCCATTGAATTTACATTTCAAGGACCCTCCCCCCAATACCTGAAGCAAAGTTAAGAGTCAGGACTGATAACGCAGCCAGCCCTTTTGGTGGATGTGTTTCCAAAGCGCGGCTCTGCCTGGCGCCTCGGATTCAGCGGACACTGATTTAAAGAATGCTCAGGGGCCTTCCCTGGTAGGCCGGCCCTCTACACTTAAGGGGCAGAGCCATCCCACGCCTTTTGCATGAAAACCACCCGCCTGGAGCTCCAGATGCCAGGCCACGTCAGGCCCAGCGGAGGGTCACTTCAGGATCATGTATGTTCAGGCAGATGACGAACCAAAGGTCATAGTCACAGGGAGTGGGGTTTTGGCCTCCATAGACGTCCTGCTCACTACGGAGCCATCTATGCCCAGAGGGTGCTGGGCGCCTGAGGGAGGGGCGGCGGCCTGGTGGGCGGGAGCTCCCCGCCCTGCGGCAGCTCCCACAGGTGGGGGCCCGGGCTGCTGGGCCGGGGGCTCCTGGCCTCCACTGCCTCCCCTTCAGTGCCTCCAGATCTTGGGGAGACTCTTTCTGTGTGCCTTTTCTTACATACTTTTTGCTATGTGTAAACACAACAAACAAACAAACACTGGGTTAAAAACCAGCACTGTGGCACCCCTCGGCTGTAAAAAGAAAGGAAACACCCCCCCCCCAAAAGTGTGGAGGGACCTGGAGACTCCCCGCAAGTGAAATCAGCAGCCAGAGAGAGAGAGAGACCCCACGGGACCCCGCCCACAGGTGGAATCCATGGAACAAAACCAGCAGAAAAAAAGGCCCTTTCCATCCCAGACCATATATTTTTTTAAATTTTGAAATATGTTTTATTGATTTTTTACAGAGAGGAAGGGAGAGGGATAGAGGGTCAGAAACACTGATGAGAGAGAAACATCCATCAGCTGCCTCTTGCACACCCCCTACTGGGGATGTGCCCGAAACCAAGGTGCGTGCCCTTGACCGAAATCAAACCCGGGACCCTTCAGTCCGCAGGCCGACGCTCTAACCACTGAGCGAAACTGGTTTTGTCAATCCCAGACCATAGTGCAGTCTTTGTGGTTATTACCGTCCACGGAAACAGCCGAGCCGTTGCCTGCAGCTGCCTCTCCAGCGAGGGCTGGCCAAGGGGCTGCCTCTGGAGCACGGATGCCTCTGTGGATAGGAGGTGTCTGCCGCCATGGTGGGGGGCCTGTTGGGATAGGGGTGCTTTGTCATGACACTGGGGGTGCCTTCATGATAGCAGGGCACCTGTCGCAATCGTGGGGACCCGTCATGGCAGTGGTTGCCTTACATGGTACTGGGGTGCATGTCACAACGCCAGGGTGTCTGTTGCAAGACTAGGGTGCCCATCAGGGTAGTGGCTGTCTGTCGGAAAGTGGGGTGCTTGTCGCGATACTGGGGTGCCTGCTGCCACAGTGGGTGCCTCTGCCTGTGTTTCTCGTGATGGTGAATCTAAGTATTTGCGGGTGACAGTGTGTAGTGCCGGAGCCAGCCAGCATCAGTGGAGCAGTCCCTGAAAGGGGGGCGAGGCTTACGGAAAGCTAGAGACAGAAATATGGATAGAAATAAAGAAGAAACAAAAGATACGGGATCAGGAGGTCCGAAAAGCCCTCTTTAGGACTGCGGCCCCGAGTTTATTTCACTCCACTCTTTTAAACAGTTCTGGTTACATATTACACAATTCCTTGTTCCCCAAAGCTACATTCTATTGTTAACATGTTTCCCCCACGAAACCCCTTATCTTAACTAACTTCCTTAGGCTATATGTCCATCCAAGAGGACACCTAAATCTTTTCCCATTTTCCCACAGACAGTTTGGCTATTTACAATGTTATGTGCGGGAGGGCAGTATTGTTTGCTAAACTACAATTGAAGGTAACCATTCTCTGGGGGGCAGAAACCATAACTAATCTTTAGAGCAGACAGGCCAAGTGGCCTGCCCTCTCGGAGAATCTCTGTTCCCCGCGGGTGCTCTCCACAGTGTAGCCTCCAATATAAACACAATCCTGATGCCCGAACTGTGGAGAAGGCTCTGGCAGGAAGCTGTCCTCCTCCTGGGGTGGGGGTGGGGGGGCTGGCACAGGCTCAGGCGGGGCTAAGGGTGCCCTGAGCGCCTGGAGAGACCGGCACCCTCACACCCTCCCACCCCAGAGAGACCCTCGAGAGAGCTGGGCAGAGGTCCCCACATTACGTGGGAGGCTCCTGCGAACGGAATCTCATGCTCTAACCCCGTCTTAACACCCCCTTCGCGGAAGCGCTTACAAGTCAATTTACAAAACCCCACTCCTTCCCCCAGCAGCTTCCTCTTTCCCGGGGAGTGGAGAACGCACCGTGGGTGCAGCTGGGCTCCCTCTGTCCCCCTCCGGCCTTGGTTCCTCTTCCTGGGCGCCTGACCCTCCTTGCCTCCCAACCCCCAGACCCCAGATGCCGGGGAAAATGCTGTGTAGTCTTCCCTGCCCTGGGCCTCTCGAAGCTTTTTAAAAATTTTTTTCTTTTTACATATGTGTCCTCATTCCCCCATCACCCCCCACCCCCTAATCATGCCCCATTACCCCTGTGGTCTGTGCCCATTGATCAGGCTCACATGCATGCACACAAGTCCTTTGGTTGATCTCTCCCCCTTCCCCCACCCTCCCCCACCTTCCCTGAGATAGGACGTTCTGATGGACTTTTCTCAGTCTTCTGGAAGCTTTTCAAGTGGAAGGAGAACCAGAACCTCATTGCAGAGTCCTGGCGTTCCCCTCCCCCCCCCGCCCCCCCATCCCCCCCGCCCCCCCCTCACCTGCCCCGGAGCTGGGCCTCCTCCTGAGGGGGCAGGGGGAGAAGGGCAGTGGATGCAGCAGAGGCTGTGGTGCGTGCTGAGGTCTCCTGGCCCGTGGCTCCCTGTCTCACCTCGGGACGCCCTGGGCAAGGACACAGCCAGCAGTGCTGGGGAAGCAGGACCTGCCAGGCCAGGCTCTGGGCAGGCCCTGGAAGGCTGGGGGCTGACAGCCCGCTCACAGGTGCCCCGCTCTCCTCGGGCTCCCCGCTGAGTCCCGACACTGCAAACCAGAACCAGGCCGCCCTGTGTGCCCGTCTGAACGGATGACCCACCAAACTGTTGAAAGGACAAAGCAGAGCCATCCTCCATCTTGCAGGGCTGGTCAGCCTAATTCCCCTTCCCCCCCTGCTGGGAGTGGCCACAAAGGTGCCAGGAATGTCCTGACTTCCCCAACCACAGCCTGAGCGGACCAAATGCAGCCCAAGGATATGGCTTAGGTCCTAATAAGGCATAACCAAAGTACTGGTCACTCCCTGATCCTTGTGCTGTGAGACCCCCGCTGAAAAACCCTGACCTAATAAGGCTGTCTCTGTAACCCACGTCACTTCGCTGGGACCACCCAAATGACCAACCCTTCATAACCTATTGTTCTTGCTGGGCTCGCTCTCTCGCCTCGCTGCTGTGCCAGACAGAGGCTGAGGGCCAAACCCGGGTTTGAATAAAGAAAAGGTTCTATGCTATTGCAGCCGTTTTGGCTCCCTGGCGGTCTTTGGGGATCATGAAATCTGGGCATAGCACTGTGAGGTCCCCCTTGCTGCCCATGGGAGGTGTGGGTGGTTTCCCACGGCCTCGGGAGCTGGGACAGTGGTCCCCATGGGGGCACCTCGCCAGGGGCCGGGGTGGAAGCCGGACCCCGTGGCCAGCAGCTATTCTGGGAGTAACGGAACAGGTGGGTGTTTTACATAACCACGAGACACAGATGACCTCTGACCACACCACCCCCCTGACACAGGCACTGGAGGCAAAGGGAGGGAGAGGTCGGGGTGTGTCTGAGGCCAAAACATCGCCCTCGGCTCCCACCTGTTCGCAGTCGCATGCCACCTTGTTGTGGGGAGTGAAGGCGGCTACAGGAGTGACACACAGCAGACGAGGAAGGGGGCGGATGCAGCTGGGAGGTCTCAGGCATCCCCGAAAGACACTCAAACACCAGCAGCATTAAAGTGAAGTGAGAGTCTTGTGGTCCTCAATTTGCATGGCAAATCTCAGTAGCAACTCCTAAATTTTCTACAAAAAGAAAGAACAAAACAGCCAAACAAGAAGCCTTATATGGTACTGAAACCTGTTTGGCTCAGTGGATAGAGCATCAGCGGGCGGATTGAAGGGTCCCAGGTTTGATTCCAGTCAAGAGCATATACCTTGGTTTCGGGCACATCCCCAGTAGGGAGTGTGCAGGAGGCAGCTGATTGATGTTTCTCTCTCATCAATGTTTCTAGCTCTCTGTCCCTCTCCCTTCCTCTCTGTAAAAAAAATCAATAATATAAAGAAGCCTTATAGCTCCTCGTCCCTGACAGTCCCAAAAGGGGAGACCAGTGGGGGGCCCAGCACAGAGCTGAGGCCTCGGGGTGCAGCCTCCCCTTGGACCAGAGCTCCTGGAGCACCGTACAGGCTGAGCCTGGGCCCAGCAGAGCAGGAGGCAGCCACAGCCAGCCCTGCCAGACTCAGCCGCAGACGCACAGAGGAAATGCGTTGAGCCTCAGAAACAACAGTGATTGCAGTGGTTGAAACACATTAAATGTGTGAAGTCCACGGAGGCGGGAGGGTACCCCAGGAGCAAGCAGTCTCAGGCATTTCAGAGATGGGGGAACCAGCTCATCATTCCGGAAGGTCAAGGCCGAGAGTCATTGTTTCTCTGCCCCCTGTGCCAGCACGGCAGCTTCACGCAATGATGGGCGGGAAGGTCTCCTTTAGGGGGTTCCGGGGGAAAGAAGGAGGAATGGTAGTACTTAACATTACCTTTCCACAGCCCCCCCAAAGTAATGAACCTGAGCCTCGACCGCCAGCAGAAGCTAGGGCGTTGGAGGGGAAGCAGAGAGGGAGTGTGCCCCTGGACGGTCAACGTGGTGCCCGAGGCCACGGTCTGCCTTAGGGAGAGGACAGACCGGGCAGCTTCGGGGCCGACACGCAGGGAGCCGCGTCATGGTGCACCCTGGCCGGGTCTGAGTGTCCGTGTGGTGTGCTTTGGATAGTTTGACGCTCTAATTTGAGTGTTTATCAAATTTGCCTTTATAATTTTGTAAGGGTTTTCTCTCTCTTCCACGTCTAGCGTGGAAAGAGAGTGGGTCCAGTTACTGAGTAAAGAAGCTGGGGATGGAGAAATAAAAGGATAGAGGACACAGAAGTAGAAATAAAAAGCTGGGGCCGGGTGGAATCTCTGTTCTCTCTGATGGAGAGACAGGATCTAAACCCAACAGCAGTGTGCTTATTTATATTCCAAAATACAAAGGGGTTTTACCGGAAAAAACTTAGGATCAAAGGAGCTTAAGGGGGCCCAGGCCCTACTGATTCCCTCATTCCCGCCGGGGCTCGGCTGAATCTACATCTCAAGCCCTCTCTCCAATACCTGGGGCAAGTTAAGAGTCTGGACTGATAACACACCCAGCCTTCTTGGTGGATGTGTTTCCAAGACACGGCTCTGCCTGGCACCTTGGATTCAGCGGACACTGATTTAAAGAATGCTCAGGTGCCTTCCCTGGGGGCCCTCTACAAATTTAAAAAAAGATCCTTTTTTGTATCGTACGTAACATGTTCGCCTCCAATTCCACATCCATCCATACACATGTTGCCCCTTTTGCCCATTGTTCCAGGAGCCGGTCCTCCTGGGAAGTCTGTGCTGAGGCCACAGTCCTGAGCCTGTGGCTACTGGGAGCCACCCCTGTTGGCCCTTCAGAGCCGGGAAGCGTTTCATTGGTTTGGTTTGGTTTGGTTTGGTTTGAGGGAGATGCATCCTGCGTTCACACTGACATTTATGAATCAATTCAGATGAAAGGGCTTTCTCATTTTGTCTTATTTGCATACATCTTTGCACCTCCTTTCATCTCTTTTCAAGCATTTAATTGGCCACAGATAAAAGAGAGGACTCTACTTAGTCTAAATGCTACCTGCTCCTTCTTCAAAACACAGCGCGTTGTCCCAGCAATTCCCTGCCCTGGGCCTGGGAGCTCACCAACCGCAGGAGAGTCCCCCTAGACCTGACCCGACCGGCTCTCCGAGGCGGGAGCAGGGCGAGGGCCTCCTCGCTGTGGGAAGCTGTGCCATGGGTGGTCCCTGCCTCGACCTGCGGGGAGCCTGCGCACCTGTGGGTGATATGGCATCACTAGGGCAGGGGACACAGTGGGTGGTGGATTGTGGGGAGAAGAGGCTGCTCCTGCTGGACCAGCAGCGGGACGAGAGCCGAGGGGGCCCGGACAGAGAGGCTGGGGCAGGAGGGCTGAGAACGGCAGGTCTTCGTGTTCCCAGCCAGTCCTCCGTCCCTGCAAAATGTGAGGTCACCTCCCTTCTGCCAGGGCCGCTGCTCCTTCTGCACCAAAGACCCCACCCCTCCCAACAGGCAGGGTTTTCAGTCAACAACACACATGCATTTCCTCTCCCCGGGACTTTAACATCCCTGTTCTGTAGCTTTATGGTAAAAACACAGCGTGTACTACATGTAACATACAACATAGGTTCATGGTTTGAGGCTATTTAAGACTAACAGTAGGCTATATTTAAAAAATATATTTTATTGATTTTTTTTTTTTACAGAAAGGAAGGGAGAGGGATAGAAAGTCAGAAACATCGATGAGAGAGAAACATCAATCAGCTGCCTCTTGCACACCCCCTTCTGGGGATGTGCCCAGAACCAAGGTACATGCCCTTGACCGGAACCAAACCCGGGACCCTTCAGTCGGCAGGCCGACGCTCTATCCACTGAGCAAACTGGTTTCAGCTAACAGTAGGCTATTAGTAGTTAAGCTCGGGGGAATCAAAAGTTACACACAAATTTTTGACTGTGTGGGGGCTGGCCCCCCTAACCCTCATGTTGTTTAAGGGTAAACTGTACAGCATACACAGATATCATTAGGTTGTATACCTGAAACTAATAAAATGCTATACGTCAATTATATCTCAATAAAAAAAAGAAGTAAATCCTGTTCTACATTCATCAAAGCACAACTCCTGCTTCATCTTTCTCTTGAAACTGGACCCCTTCGCCTGTTCCGGTTCCTGGTCTGAGCTATGGCTGCATGCACTGTGCACCCCAGGCCATCGACCAGCACTGCCGGCTTCTCCCCGCAATATGCCAGGAGCAGCCCCTTCGCTGTGACAACCAGAGACCGAAGATGTCCTGAGGAGCCCTGTCGCCCCGTGGGGAGCCACATCTCCAGCTCCTCTGGCTTCACATGCCTGGCACCCACCACCGACCCTGTTCAAGAAGCCAGCCAGCAGGACGGCGTGTGGCTGTGCGTCAGAGGGCTGTGTCTCCACCTCTGAGTGGTGCTGAGAACCTGCAAACACACTTGTGAGTTAACAGCAAACATCATTATCCTAAGTTCACATAATTATAGAGAATGTTTTCTACATTTTCTTATACATCACAGACATGCTGCAAATACACTTCACTGAGGACCTTAGAGTGAAAAGAACTTACTAAATTTGTGGACAATGTCACTAGAAACCCAACCTTGTCTTTGGAATGAACTGATCAGCCAAATCAGGCTACTGTGAACCCAAACTATTAAAACAAGAAAATAAAAAAGAAAACACCTGTAGGAAGGGCTGCTGGTGGCTAACTGGGCTGGAAAAAAAAAAAGCAATAATCCTATATAATGAAAGCCTAATATACAAATCAACCAAACAGCAGAACTACTGGTGGAATGACTGGTCACTATGATGCACACTGACCATCAGGGGGCAGACGCTCCATGCAGGAGCTGTCAGCTGCCTGCAGGCCTAGGCCAGCCAAGGTGGGTGCCAGTTGGGGGGGGTGCTCCCCAATTACCACACTGATTGCCTCACGGACTGATCCTGATTTCTGGCCATGCCTAGGGACTCTACCCGTGCATGAATTTCATGCACCAGGCTTCTATTAATAATAGTAATAATAAGCAGAGCCTAGCAGCAAGTTCTGCACAGGAGCCTCTCACTCAAACTACAATTCGGGAGCAGCTCTGCCTGCACTGTATCCACCACCCGGACGGGAGTAGAAGGAGCAGACCAGCGGCTCAGCAGAGCCCAGCAGAGGGGACTGGCGGCAGCAGCCTCTGTGCGCACACGATGGGGCCGTCCCGCAGCAGTGCTGTGCTCACTTTGAGCTGTTTGCACCTAATAAAGTTTCCTTCTTCACCGCAACTCTAATGGGGATTCCTGTTGGCACTGAATTGGCACCTTCACCCAGAGAACCTGCCCTTGCTTCTGCCCTGGCCCGCCTTCAGTGTCCCCTCCAGGCCCCGCCCCTTCCGTCCCTCCCGCTCCGCCCCTTGCGTCCGCCCCGCCTCCCGTGTTCCTCCGCGCCCCAGGCCCGCCCCTGGCTTCCGCCCGAGGCCCCGCCCCCTCGCTCACCAGCGCCCCGAGGCCCCGCCCAAGCTTGAGGCGGACTGCGCGCGCCGGCGCCGGGGGCGTGGTCTCGGCCGCGCGCCCCGCGTCCTCTGAGGCGCCGTTGGCCGTTGGCGCGGCTTCTGCGGTTGTCTTGGAGAAGCAAGATGGCGGCGGCGGCGACGGCGACGGCGACGGCGGCCGCGGTGGCGGCGGAGGAGGACACAGAGCTGCGGGACCTGCTGGTGCAGACGCTGGAGGGCAGCGGGGTCCTGAACCGCATCAAGGTCGGCGGGGGGCCTGGCCGAGCCTGGCGGAGGGGCGCGCGGGCCGCAGGGCGTCACAAAGGGACTGGGCGCGCTGGGGCCGCCCGGCCGGGCTCGGGGCTCCGGGTTCCGGCCCGTGGGTGGGGGCGGGCTCGGGGTCCCCGGGTCCCAGGTCCCCACCTGCTTCGAACGGCGGGCTGCCGTCCGGGCGGCGCGTTTCTCGGGACCCGCTGCTCAGGCGCCGCGGGACCAGCCGGCGTGACCGCTGGCCCCGCACCGGCTCCCGAGCCTCGCCGCCTCCAGGCTGCGCTCTGGGCTTCCCCGGGGTGGACCACCGGCGCCCCTGGACCCGGGCCCGCGCCCTCCCGCCCGGAGGCCGCTCTGGAAGCCGTTGCGTTAACACCTCCTTCTCTTTTCCAGGCCGAACTCCGAGCGGCCGTGTTCTTAGCGCTCGAGGAGCAGGAAAAAGTAGAGGTATGACATCCGCACACCTGGACAGGCCGCCTTATGGTGACCCCGGTACCTTCACACCCTCCCAGAAGGCGGCTCGCGGTAGTGCGGGCAGGCGGGGTGCCTGTGCACCGGTGGGGTGCGCCTCTTTATTCCAGGAGGAGAGGCAGAGTTGTCTGTTGGCGTCTATGGGGCCTGTCAGGTGTCTGGGGAGCGCCCCGGGGACTTGGAGCCGGCACCGAACCTCGCTGGTTGCAGCGGACCCCTTTCTGTAGGGGGGATCTGAAACACAGGCCATGGCCTCAGCTGGTGTGCGCCTCCCCCAGAACTGTCAGACTGCACCGTTTTTTTGTTTTTAAGTTTATTTATTTATTAGCTTTGTTTCAGAGAGGAAGGGAGAGGTAGGAACATCAGTGATGAGAACCATTGCTGGCACCTCCTGCACGACACCCCCCCTTTCCCACCCGGACCCCCCGGGGATCCAGCGGGGGCGGGGGGAACCAGGCCTGTGCCCTGAGTGAGGCCCCCCGGGGCCGCCTGGCTCATGGGTTCACACTCATCACCGAGCCGGCCGGCCACACAGTTGTTTTGCAATCACGCACTCTCTTTCCGCCCCAGGTCCCACCACGAATCTTTACGTAAGTGGATTTAGCTTTTTCTCCCCATGTTCCGGCACCTCCTGCGTGGATGTCCTGGCGCTTGTCGTCCGCGAGGGCAATCCGTCTTCACCCTCTGAGCCGCCGCCTCCACTGGACGTGCACACCACACCCGCTCCGGGTCACCGCCAGAGAGCCCTTCTTTCGGCTCTGCTGCTGGCCCAGCCATGTCTCCTCTTGGCTGCCTCTGGTCGGGAGCCCTGGCCCATGCTTCTGAGCCTCACTCACCTTCTCACCATGCTTGATCTGGAAAAAAGTCTTAACGGTCGTTTAATTCAGCAAACTACCTCCCTCGGGTGCTGTTTGCTCTAGAGCAAAGTCCCCCAGCCCAAGGGTTGCTGACGTCACTGAATGGAGGCGACCGCCCTAGCGAGGCCCTCCCACCTCTTTTTCAAATCTATTGTTGAAAGTCCGGCATATGTCCCCCTTTTCCCCATGGACCCCCTCCAGCCTGTCCCTGCCCCCACCCCCACCCTATTGTCCGTGTCCATGGCTTACGCACATGTGCACACAAGGTCTTTGGTTGACACCTCCCACCCACCCACCCTCCCCTGCCTCCCCTCTGAGATTCCGCACGCTGTTCCATGTTTCCGTGCCTCTGGCTCTATTTTATTCATCGGTTCGTTTTGTCACTTAGATTCCACACGTGAGTGAGATCATGTGACA
This sequence comes from Antrozous pallidus, assembly GCA_027563665.1. Lineage (NCBI taxonomy): Eukaryota > Metazoa > Chordata > Mammalia > Chiroptera > Vespertilionidae > Antrozous > Antrozous pallidus. The sequence continues at coordinate 103,835,056 of CM050517.1, forward strand.
CTTGTCCTCCTCTGACTGGCTTATTTCACTCAGACCAATGCTCTCTAGGCCCCTCCACGCCGCCCCAAAGGGTGAGAGTCTTCCTTTTTACTGATGCGCAGTGTTCCGTGGTGTGAGTGTTCCAGGCTTTTTATCTGCTCGTCTGTGGTGGGCCCTCGGCTGTTTCCGGATCTGAGCTACTGTACATTGTGCTGCTGTGAGCACAGGGGTGCATACGTTCTTTCTTTCTTTTTAAGTACATTTTATTGATTTTTCACAGAGAGGAAGGGAGAGGGATAGAAAGTCAGAAACATCGATGAGAGAGAAACATCGATCCGCTGCCTCTTGCACACCCCCTACTGGAGATGTGCCCGCATCCACGGTCCATGCCCTTGACCGGAATTGAACCCGGGACCTTTCAGCCTGCAGGCCAGACGCTCTAGCCACTGAGCCAAACCGGTTTTGGTGCACACGTTCTTTCTGATGGGTGTTTCGGGTCCCTTAGGGTACAGTCCTAAAAGTGGGATCCCTAGGTCAGAAGGAAGTTCCATGTTTAACTTTTTGAGGAAACTCCAGGCTGTTCTCCACAGCGGCTGCTGCAGTCTGCACTCCCACCAGCAGGGCAGAAGGGCTCCTGTTCTCTGCGTCCTCGACAGGCTTGTCATTTGTTGATGGCAGCCATTCTGACAGGTGTGAGGTGGTAACTCATTGTGGTTTTAATTTGCATCTCTCTGATGATCAGTGACTTTGAGCATTTTTTCTTGTCTCTTGGCTTTCTGGATGCCCATTTTGGAGAAGTGTCTATTCAGGTTCTTAGCCCATTTTTTAAATTGGATTGTTTATCTTTTGTTAATGTATGAGTTCCTTATACATTTTGGAGATTAACCTTTTATCTGATGTACCATTGCCAAATACGTTCTCCCATACGTTCTCCCACCTTACTCTTGACCGAAGCCTTGTGTCTCTTGGGGGAACACGGGACGTCAGGTCCTCTCAGTGTGTCTCCCCAGACGGAGCTCCCCTGTGCCCACGCACCCGCGCCTCCCTCCCGCGCCGGCTGCACAGCGCCTGCCCTGGGTTTGCCTTCGCGTTCTCTCAGCTCTTCCACTCGCCCCGCTGCTGGCTCACTCGTCTCCGAAGCATGGCCCCCCTGCTTCCCCTCTGACGAGCTCGGGTGACTGTGTGTCTCACACTGTCTCTCATGTCCCAGGCACCGAGCACTGTAAGTCCATCACTGCTGCCCCTCGGTCATTGCTTTGGCTGCGGCTCCGGTTCTCCTTAGTTCTTACCTGTCACCGTTACTCTGTGCCACAGGACTTCACCGGTAATTCCTCTCTTTCCCGAGAATCTCCTCTGACTTGTGGGGAGTCTTCTGTCTGTTTTCTCATGGATCACTCCTGGACCCTCGGCGTGGTCTTCTGTTCCCTCATGGGCATCCTCGGCGCAACGTCCAGAGCTGCTGTCTGCCTCCCGGAACCCTGACCGCACCAGCAGCTGTGGCGGTTCTCTCTTCTGTCCGTGTCCGTGTCCATGTCCGTGTCTGTGTCCGTGTCCGCACCAGCAGCTGTGGCGGTTCTCCCTCCTGTCCGTGTCTGTGTCCGCGTCCGCACCAGCAGCTGTGGCGGTTCTCCTGTGTGTGTCCGTGTCCGTGTCCGCACCAGCAGCTGTGGCGGTTCTCCTGTGTCCGTGTCCGTGTCCGTGTCCGCACCAGCAGCTGTGGCGGTTCTCCCTCCTGTCCGTGTCTGTGTCCGTGTCCGTGTCTGTGTCCGTGTCCGTGTCCGCACCAGCAGCTGTGGCGGTTCTCCTGTCTGTGTCCGTGTCCGTGTCTGCACCAGCAGCTGTGGCGGTTCTCCTGTCCGTGTCCATGTCCGTGTCCGCACCAGCAGCTGTGGCGGTTCTCCTGTCCGTGTCCGTGTCCGCACCAGCAGCTGTGGCGGTTCTCCTGTCCGTGTCCGTGTCTGCACCAGAAGCTGTGGCGGTTCTCCCTCCTGTCCGTGTCTGTGTCCGTGTTCGCACCAGCAGCTGTGGCGGTTCTCCCTCCTGTCCGTGTCTGTGTCCGTGTCCGCACCAGCAGCTGTGGCGGTTCTCCCGTGTGGCCCTCCTGAGCCTTAGCCCTGTGTGTCCCTGTGCCGCTCTCCCTCCCTCCGGGGCCGCCTGGCTCTCAGTTCTGGGCGGGGAGGTCTGAGCGGCTCGGCCGCCCGCTCGGCCTAGCTTGTTCCTCTCCAGGTTGCTCTGCCTCCCTGCATTGCTCTGCTGTGCGCACATCTTCCTGAAGCCCTTTCTCCACCTCCTCCCAGGAGCTGTTCACAGGACATACTCCATCTTTGCCCTTCCATTTCTTTAAATATTTCAGTTGACTAAACATCTTAAAATTTCCTACACCTGCCTACTTGAGTACCTTTGTGATCTTTTCCTCCTTGTGTTTTTTGAGTATTCTTAAAACTTCATTGAGGCATAGCCCTAGCTGGTGTGGCTCAGTGGATAGATCGTCGGCCTGTGGACTGAAGAGTCCCAGGTTCGATTCCGCTCAAGGTCACATGCCTGGGTTGTGGGCTCTATCCTCAGTAGAGGGTGTGCAGGAGGCAGCAGATCGATCATTCTCTCTAATTTTTTTCTTTGTTGATTAAGGTTATTACATATGTGTCCTTATCCCCCCCCCCCCTCCATTACCCCTCTCCAACCCCACCACTCATGCCCTCAACTCCCTGGTGTCTGTGTCCATTGATTAGGCTTATATGCATGCATGCATGGTTGATCTCCCCCCTTACCCTCACCCTCCCCTACCTTCCCTCTGAGGTTTGATGGTCTGATTGGAGCTTCTCTGTCTCAGGATCTGTTTTTGATCGTTACATTTCACAAATGAGTGAGGTCATGTGATACTTATCTGTGGGAACCCCTTTCATGTCCCGCGTGGTCCAGGGTTCAAGTTCAGGGTTCAGGATCTAGGGAAGGCCACACACAAATGAAAGAGACTAGAAAAGCATTAATTTGGAAATATTCATGGAAATATTGGGAGCCAGGCATGAGTCCACCTCTAGGGGAGGACTACCACTAGCTCTGGCCTTGCTATCCCCTTTTATTAAGCCTTTGGGACACACCATATCCTTTAGGCAGGAAATTCCAATAATAGTCAATCAGCAAGAATTTACGGAAGACTAAGAGGTGGAGGCTGCTTCATCTACCAGTGTCTCAACCAGACAGTGAGCGAATAGCTCGCTCAGCACACACTCTCCTTTATGTCGTGGTGTGGCTGTGAATGAGCGACAGACTCTTCCTGTGGTCGTCGGTTTCCTGGTCGTGTTGGGCTGATGAACGTCTGCTCGTTCATTCACGCACCTGTTGGTGGACGTTGGCTTGTTTCCAGCTTTCAACCCAAGGCTGCTGGCATTTGCGTGTGCGTGCGAGTTGCTTGGACCTGCCCTTTCCTCTTGAGGAACTGCCTCGAGGGTGATTCAGGGAGGGCCTCTTCACCTTTGTACAACATGCCCAGACAGGGCTGCCCTAGAGTGGGCACCGTCCCCCCTCAGCTGTGGTGCCTGAACTCTGCGGGCTGCGGGAAGAAGCTTTGATGTGCTGGAGTATTTTTTTAAATTTATTTATTTTAATATAATTTATTGATTTTTTTTACAAAGAGGAAGGGAGAGGGATAGAAAGTCAGAAACATCAATGAGAGAGAAACTTCGGTCACTGCCTCTTGCATGCCTCCTACTGAAGATGTGCCCGCAACCCAGGTACATGCCCTTGACCGGAATCGAACCTGGGACCTTTCAGTCCGCAGGCTAACGTTCTATCTACTGGGCCAAACCAGTTTCGGCTGGAGTATTTCTTTTTTTAATTACTCAAATGTCTAATGATAAAAATCAGTTAGCTTATGCACTACATAAAGTCATGTGACCTGTTTATAGGTGGATTGCAAATGGCAAGTGTGTAATTCAAAGTCCTGTTCATAGTGTGTTATAATGGTTGATAGCTAAGATAACAGTATCGAAATTCATGTAGTTGAAATAATCAGTTTTTATATGTGTTATTTCACATGAGTATTTGAAGATCTGGCTTCTAAGGTACTTTAGTCAGCAATTAATAAAACATTTAAAAATGAGTATAAGTCTTCATATATGGCTTTGTTTTATTAATTTTGAGATATCCAATAGCACAAAGCAGTTCTTTTAGTGGTCAATAATTGTGGGATGGGGTTAACCATAATTATATAGGTGACAGTATTTTACTTACATCTTTGCCAGAAAGTTATATGTTAATCCACATTTTGTAGTTCTCATCATAAACACATGACACAGTATTTTTATTTATTTTTTTAACAGAACAAAACTCCGTTAGTCAACGAGAGCCTGAAAAAGTTTTTAAATACGAAAGATGGTAAGATGTTCAGCTTTCCTCTTTATTTTGTCTATCTGTACGTTATCAAATCTTGACTCTATTTGGGAAAAATCAGGCATTTCGATTATTTTTTGGTGCCTGTGATTCTTATAGGTTCTTATATTTAAAAATGAGATTTTATTGGGCTGCTGTTAAGTTGCTTTGCTTACCATGGGTCCTAGGACAAAGCCAGGGTCACTTAAGAGGCAGAACCGTCAAGTGAAGTGTCACAGTGTCTCCCCGATGGTTGTTGCCAGACCTGGGATCCCAGTGAGAACAAGCGGTTTCCATCACTTAATTGTACGCGGCAAAGACGAATCTGTGGTTAAAATGTAGAAACTTCCCTCCCGTTAGTGCAGCCTGTCCTCGAGGTCAGAGGAGGCTCAGGCGGGAAGGCAAGCTCACCGCCTCTCTCTTCCCGCAGGCCGGCTGGTGGCGAGTCTGGTGGCAGAGTTTCTCCAGTTCTTTCATCTTGACTTCACCTTGGCCGTTTTCCAACCGGAAGCCAGCACAGTAAGAGTGTTTGTCCCTCACCTTTGAAGCCTTTGACAACGATGAGCTCATGAGCAGCTGAGGGTCAGCGTTTGACAGCTGTAGTGTTGCGCATAAAGATGTTTGTGGAGCTCCCTGACTTTCTGAAACGGCATCCGAGCCGGCAGCGGGTTCTGGGCCGCTGCTTCGCCTAACCAGAAGGGAGTGTTGTAGTTGGCTGTTCTGTCAGACTGCAGCTGTTAGAGTGAACTTGGAATGTGGAGGTTGGTGAAGGGAATATGAATGTAAGCAACCTGACCCTGCATTTTCTGTATGAGAGTCCCAGAGAGAAACTGGCTCCTGTGTGGCATTGTACTTTATGTGCTTATGTCACACACGTGAGCAGCTGTGCTCCCTGTGGGAAAAGTCTCATTAAACGTGTGGGTGTTTGAGGACTCGATTCTATTCAGTGAGTGCATATTTGAGAGTGAGCTGGGGGGTGGTGGGGGGGTGGGCCTCTGTGGCCACTTTCATCCCCCTCCCCCCACAAATATATATGTATAATCTTTTAAAATGGACATTTTATTCACTAGAAAAACAGTCTCTGAGTTAGAACGATGTCTTTAGGTTCTGAAAATACTTGAAGCTGTGAGTAAATAATTTTGTTCCATATCTGTGCACTTACAGCTTGCTTTTGCATCTTATTTCTGCCCTAGTTTCAAGGTCTGGAAGGCCGAGAGAATTTAGCCCGAGACCTGGGGATCATTGAAGCGGAGGGCACAGTGGGGGGGGCCCTTGCTATTGGAGGTGATCAGGCGTTGTCAGCACAAGGAGAGAGGGCCCGCCCGTGGGGAGGTAAGTGCAGCCCTGCTTCCTTACCTCCTGTTAACACTGCCCCATGCAGCCCTGTGCTTGTTACCTCCTGTTACCCACCGTCCCGTTCACCCTGTGCTTGTTACCTCCTGTGACCCACCGTCCCGTTCACCCTGTGCTTGTTACCTCCTGTTAACCCACCGCCCCGTTCACCCTGTGCTTGTTACCTCCTGTTAACCCACCGTCCCGTGCAGCCCCACATTCCGCGCAGTGAGTCGGGTGTAAATAAAAGACTTTTCCTTGGAAACAAAGTGACATGCACTCAGATCGCTTAAGTGCACATTATAATGAAAACGGGACATGTGGGTGCTCTGAGCTGCTGCTGCCCAGTTCTGTGGGTAGATCCTGCTCTCCGCTGGCTAGTCTCACTCACCTCCCGATGGCTAGTGCTCCCCGTCCTTTCAGACTGGGCTCCCCGTCCTTTTTGACTAGTGCTCCCCTCCCGTTCCTCTCAGGAAGGGGTCAGAGCCCGGCGGGGTGGGCACTTGGAGCTCCAGCACAGGGCACTGTGTACAAAATGGTGAGAACACTCCAGCATTAGTCTTCTTAGTAATACTCCGACATATTAAAGCCATTGGGAACAGCCCAGACTCGAGCCAGACGGCTTAGCTTCACACGCAGCTTGCCACGCCCTGTGTGTGGCCCTCCTCGGCCACCGCCTGGGCCCCTCCCCGGGCAGTGACGGGGGAGGCAGCCGGTGGGGGTGTGGTGAGGATGGAAGGCCTCAGTGTGTGACGCTCGGAAACGGTGTTGGGCATTGGTACTGTCCCACTGCTGGCCGTCGTTACCCTTCCTGTCGCTGGTTCTGTGGCCATTGCCATTCAGATGGCTTCCTGAGTCCCATCAGTCCTTTCCCCGGTTACCCCCTGGTCAGCCCACTAGACGGCTGGAGTCCTGGTGGCTCCATTCTCCTAACCAAGTGAAGGAAACACGGGACAGTCCTGATTCTGGTCCTTCCGCCACTCTCCTGCTGGTGCTGGTTTCGTCCCTCCGACTCCTTGCTCAGCCCAGGGGCTGCCAGGCTGCTACCTGAAGTGGCTGTCCTGCTGGGCCTGCTGGGGTAGAAGGCGTGGGAGGCCGGCGGGCCAGTGCCCCAGATGTGAGGTAGGGAGTGCTGCTCTTAAGAGAGCGGTGCCCGCCAGGGAGCCCCTGTGTGAGAGAGGTTTCTTGAGACAGTAAAGCAGCAGCCAGTCCCAGGGGAGCAGGTGTCTGCAGAGTCGGGCAGGACGGTGGGGCAAGGGGCTGGGGGTGGGGGGTGGCAGGCAGGAGGGGCCTCACCAGGCTGATGGAGGGGATGCTTGGCAGCTAATCAGAATCTAAGTGTGTTTCGCTTTTTAAAATTAAAATTAGGGGGAAGTCTAATGAAGATGTTGACATCAATTAGAAAGAAATCAACATACCAACATGCAGAGTCGTTTCAATGCTGAAGGTCCGGGAGGTGTAGTTAGTATGCTTATGTCTCACGTGTGAATGTGTTTGTTTTAAATGCAATGTTCTAGGGCGCAGTGGATCTGGCTAATGCGCACTCTCCACCCCCGTCGCCAGAAGGAAAGCGGAGCGCGCACACGGGCCCCAGTAAGGTGAGTCCCCAGTGAGGGGAGTCCCCAGTGAGGTGAGTCGGGGCGGGGACGGCCCCGGGCCCCGCTCAGGTTCCTCCCGTCCGACCGGCACACACCGTGTGGTGTGGCCACTGCTGGCCTCCTTTGAGTGAGGGGTAGGTTTTTAAGCATCAGTTATTTTGCTTCAATTAGTAGTTTTTGAATTTTGTGTCATAGAAAGGAATATGCTATTAAATAAACCTGTAGAATATTAGACTGATTAGGCACTTTGCTGTATTTATTTATTTTAAATTTCTTGATTGATTAAGGTGTTACATATGTGTCCTCATCACCCATTACCCCTTCCAATACCCCCCCCCCCCGTCACCATTTAATGCCCTCACCCCCCTGGTGTCCGTCCATTGATTAGGCTTATATGCGTGCGTACAAGTCCTTTGGTTGGTCTCTTCCCCTTACTCCCGCCCTCCCCTACATCCCTCCGAGGTTTGACAGTCAGTGCTTCTCTGTCTCCAGGTCTGTTTTTGTTCATCAGCTTATGGTGTTCATAAATGAGTGAGTTCATGTGATACTTTCTTTGACTGGCTTATTTCACTTAGTATCATGTTCTCCAGTTCCATCCATGCTCCAGTTTGAAGCAGACACTTTTTTCTTCTTCTTAAAGAATACCTTTCAGCATTTCATATAATGTTGGTTTGGTGGTGGTGAGCTCCTTTAGCTTCTTCTTATCTGTGAAGCTCTTTATCTGACCTTCAATTGTGAATGATAGCTTTGCTGGGTAGAGTAATCTTGGTTGTAGGTTCTTGCTATTCATCACTTTAAAAATTTCTTGCCACTCCCATCTGGCCTGCATAATTTCTGTTGAGAAGTCCGCTGACAAGCTTATGGGTGCTCCCTTGTAGGTAATTAAGTGTTTTTCTCTTGCTGCTTTTAATATTCTCTCTTTGTCCTTTGCTCTTGGCATTTTAATTATGATGTGTCTTGGTGTGGTGGTCTTTGGATTCCTTTTGCTTGGGGTTCTGTGCGCTTCCTGGACTTGTAAGTCTATTTCTTTCACCAGGTGGGGGAAGTTTTCAGTCATTATTTCTTCAGATATGTTTTCCGTATCTTGCTCTCTCTCTCCTTCTGGCACCCCCATAATTCTGATGTTGGTACGTTTGAAGTTGTCCCCAAGGCTTCTTACACTATCCTCAAATTTTTGGATTCTTTTTTCTTTTTCGGTTGAGTGTTTTTGGCCTCTTGGTATTTCAAATCTTTGACTTGATTCTTATGTTCCTCTAGTCTGCTGTTGGGTTTCTGTAAAATATTTTTTATTTCAATCAGTGTATGTTTAGTTTCTAGTTGGTCCTTTTTCATATCCTCGAGGTTCTCGCTGAGCTTATTGGCTTTTTCTAGGAGCCTCTTGAAAAAGCTTATCACTGTGGTTTTGAATTCTGTATCCAGTCGTTTGTTTTCCTCCATTTTTGTTTGTGATCTTTTTCTTTCTCTCCCCATTTTCACTGCTTCCCTGAGTTGGTTGGGTGGCTTTGTGTGCTAGGTATCTCGGCCTCCCCTGTTACCTGAGGTGTACACTCTTGGTGCACCCCTTTGTGGACTGTGTATACAGCCTTGTTGCAGATAAGTCTTGTTTGTGGTTGGTATCACTGGGAGGAATTGATCTCCAGGCCAACTGACTGTGAGGATCAGCTGTGTCTACATTAGGAGACAGCCTTCTGCGCCTGGACTTGCAAACTTGCCAAAGTCTCTGTGTTCAGTTTGGATGGGGCGGAGTTTCAGGGTGGAGCCGACAGCCTTGGCTTCCAGTCAGCCCCGGCCCACGAGGTCGCCGGGTCCTAGGGTCTGCAGGCAGTCGCCGCAGGCACCTCTGTGAGAAAGGTGCCCTCGTGTTTCGCCTGCCACCAGAACGTTCAGTCCCCAATGGATCCGGAATCTCAAATTTTTGCCTGGCATCTGGGTTCAGTGCAATCGGAACTCCCCTTCCCTTCTTCCAGACGCCAGGCACACAGTCAACAGAATGCCCTCACCGTGAGCACTCGTGCGCATCCCCGGAGTTCCGCCTCTGGCCGGAGCTCCTTTCTCCTAACAGACACAGCCAGTGACCCGTTTGTCCCCTCTGTGCGCACTCGCACGCACGCCTACGGAGGTCTGCCTCTGGCTCTTCCCCTGGGATTCCGCCCGCAATCCAGGTTCTCCCCGTAAGGTTAATAAGATATTAACATCTGTTCTGCCTATTCTTACTCTCTTTATAGAAATAGTTTTAGGAGGTAAGAATTAGGATGGGAATCTGACATGTTGAGTCTGTTAGGAAGTGTTGCTCTAAACCAGCGATTTTCACCCGTGAGCACAGGGTGCAAACCGAACTGGGTTCAACGCAGCCTGGAGTTTTTGTCTCCTTTCCACCAGAGCACCCCTGCCAGGTTCAGACACCCCATCATCTCGCGCACGCGAGTTTCCACCTTACTTGGGCTTTGCAGAGGCTCTGATTATCCCTGTGTACTTCTATGACCCTCCAATTTCAGGTCTTCCAGTCAGCCAGCCTTCCTGTGCTTCTGGACAGTGTCCGTTCTGTCCTTCAGTTCTAGTCTCATAATTGTGCGAGGCAAAAGCCTAGGTGTTTACCTATGCCGCCATCTTGGTTTCTCCTTCCTGACTAGGTACTTTGAACGTTACTTCTCATTAATGCATTCCGAACCGGAGGAGGTTGGGCTCAGGACTGTAGGACGCGAGGGTGAACAGTGTGGCTGGTGACAGTGTGGGATGTAAGCCAGTGTCCGGGGCGTGCTGGAGTGAGCGCCGCTGAAAGCACTGGGGGTTGTGCCGAGTGTGGGGGGACCGGCCCTCTGGCCCCTGCCCGGAGCAGTCCAGAGTGTTCTTGGGGCAGCCGGATTGGTTGGTCCACCGTTTCTGCCTGGGGGCTGGGAGCGGGGGTGATGGCTCCCAGAGCTGCCAGGTGGCTGCTTGTTGGGGGCCTAGACAGGGCCCCGGTGGGACTCCTGCTGCTGTGGATGTGGCTGGTCTTTTGTGCTGTCCGAATTGGAGGCCATTGTACTGGGCGCCTGTTAGGGCCTGCTCTGTAGGAGGGGCCTTTGAGGCTTTCCCTGGTGCTCAGGGCAAGTTTATGAAGTCCTTTGGAGCAGCTACCAAAGAGAAAGCCTTTGTCACAGGCTCTGCTTTCTGTGAAAATGCCCGGCTCTGGGGGGCTGACATAACACACAGCCCCACATACTTAGTGCCCAGCACCTTTGGCTGTTCCCAAGTTCCCTTCTGTCAGTGACTACTTCCTGAAGCAAATTAGCAGGACTGCCCTTTCCTATAAGGTATGTCTTCCAGATAAGATATTAACATCTGTTCTGCCTATTCTTACTCTCTTTATAGAAATAGTTTTAGGAGGTAAGAATTAGGATGGGAATCTGACATGTTGAGTCTGTTAGGAAGTGTTGCTCTAAACCAGCGATTTTCACCCGTGAGCACGTTTCCGGCATGCAGAGTCAGGCGCCGACCTCTTCCCCGCAGACGGTCAGATGTAAACGGCAACATGGCCGTCTGTGTGGACGAGTCAGTGACAGCAGTGTGTTGGGTCAGACTGGCACAGATGTCTGGGTGTGCTGCAGCATACAGTCATTTGTCTGTGGGCCATGAGAGGGAGAAGAGGGAAAATCGCTCTCTGCACGGTCCCCGAGGGGTGAGGGGCTCTGAGGTCGATTAGAGAACAGACCCGCAGGCCCTCCCTCCTCCCCTTCTGACTGTTACAGGAGCCTCATTCGCCCAGGGAAACGCTGCAGCTCCTCTCTGCGGGCGGGCTCAGTCACTCCGTGTCCTCACGGGACTGGGTTTGGATGCCAGCACTTGGCTCACCCTTTCCTCGCCGGCGTCCTTCTTTCTCTCAACGCCTGAGCCATCAGGGGCTCTGGAGGGGCCTCTGTCTGCTGTCTTCCTGCTCAGAGCCCTGGGGACTCTTGGGACAAGTGGCCCAGTGCAGGGTCCGCCAGCCCCGGGAGCCTGCTTTGTGCTCCTGACAGGAGGGTGGCCCGGCCTGAAAGAGAGCTGCTCAGCAGTTCAGGCCTGGCTTCTCAGCGCTGCTCCCTGAGCCCCAAAGAGGGCCTGTCCCCACGGAGGGGGTGTCTGTCCCCTGGAGGGCGAGTCTGTCCCTGTGGAGGTCAGGCTTGACCAGTGACTGCTGGGCAGGGGGATTAAACATGAGGTGAACCCCTTGAGTAATCAGAGAGGTAAAAAGACCAAAGTCATAGGTTTCCTAAAGGGACATATTAATATCTCCATTTTAAGGAAATTTTCTAACAGGAATCCTTTTTAGTTTGTTTATGAATTAGTTTACTTTGAAAGATTTCTACGTGGTGGTAAAACGTCGTTTTATTCTCATGCTCAGATACCAAGGTATAACGGACAAGGTAAGAAGAAGACAAGCGGGCGGAAGTCTGGTGCCAAGGTAACAGCACGGGGCAGCGGGCAGCAGCCTGGGGCAGGGCTGGCGCGGGCCTCGGGCCTGCAGCCCCACCGCGCGGGGTCACTTCTGAAACGTCCCCTCTTCTGTAGTCTGCGTGATAGTCCCATGCCCTAAAACAGGAAGTCGTGTGACTTTCAGTTTTTTCCAGGTGAAAGTCACACTGTTATATTCTTAAACTGCACCGTCAGTTTTATTTCAGGATTTTTTGTTTCTGGGCAACAAAAAAAGTTGAAAATACTTAATTTTTGAATGGATGGTCATGTACATATTCTTTACATAAATTTGATCTGAGGCCAGTAGAACATTGCACGACTCTGATACATTCCTATCGGCAAATTAAAGGCGACACTTAGTTCCCCCAGGATGCTTTGTGCACAGCTGGGACCCGTGCCCGCGGCCCAGCCTCAGAGCCGAGGGGAGGGCGAGCTCAGCGCGCTGTGCCTGCCGCTGGCACTGTGTCCTCCCTCAGACCACAAAACGGACCAAGCCTGCATCCTGGCCCCTCTGAGTCTGAAATGGCAGAGGTCTGAGAGGCAGCGCCAGTCGGTCGGCTCTCACACGCGTTAGCGTCAGGAGTCCTTCCCGACCGTCCCGGCTGTGGGGCTCGGGGCAGGGGAGCTGGGTCTCCGGAGAGATCCGAGGCCCCGCGGCGCTGGCTGCCTCCTTCCTGCTGGCTCGGCACCGCGTCCCTGTCATTCGTCCACGCTTTTTCATGCCTTTCGCTGTGAGAGGTTTTAGAATGTCACTCAGCAAGTGTGTCTGCACACGTGCATAGAGAAGCTCCTGTGTTCAGTGCTCTGGCCGAGACAGTGACCAAGGTCCTCACTCACTAGTAAGCAGTTTGCAGCGGGCTTGGACAGGTGACACACCTTCAGAAAGGTCGTTAGAAACAAACAGCATGTGTTATAGGTGCCTTCAGTCAGTTCCTTGGACTTAAGAGCGTATTTCCTGGAACCACACTTGTATGACCCGGTTGGGGGCGGGGTTTAAAGAGGCCCGAACATTCTGAAGAAGTGGGTCCGTGGGAACAGCACTTGGCGGGGGATGCACTGCACTCTGGGTCACGGAGCGGCAGGGGCCTGTGTCCTGTTGCCTGAGCCCTAGGTACTGCCTCGGTCGCTTTGAACCCTGGTTCCCTCTGTGTCCCTGGCCTTGTTGTGGCATTGCTTTAGAAGTCTGTGGTACCCAGCACCGTTTCCAGCGCATGGGTGACCCTCAGCCCGTCATCCCTCTGCTTTCCGCTCTGCCTGGTGCCTGCAGTCGGTTCCCGCCCTTAACCCCGCACCATCCTAATGTCCTTAACCTCCCACCGTCCGAACATCTTAATAACCCATGCCACGCTGCATGTGTGTGGCACTGCGGGTGCACACAGCTGGACTCCAGGGGGCGCTGTTCACATGCAGTTGGACAGCACTTCCCATGGCAAAGCCCTGGGAGTTGCCCTGCTTATCCATGACCCACTGGGGCGCCCAGCCAGGCCTGCGGGGTGCCTGTGTCTTCTGTGGTGAGCAGAAGGCCCGGGTTCATTTTGAGATGAGCTTTAAAAAAGTCACACACGTGTATATAAGACTGATTTGCACTTACCATTGTGAGCCTGTCAGAATGCAAAGCAAAATCTAAGGTTTTGACACTTGAACTTGGGCCCGATAAAAGTTGTATTTCTGGGTTTTGCTATTGTGTGTTAGTCAGGGGTGGGCAGGAGAATTGGAAGGCAGGGTGGGTAGAGGATAAGTGGGAGGGCATTTCTTTAAGGAGGTAACATTTATACTATGCTGACCTTGACCCCCTGAGTGTTACTGCTCACTGGACACCACTTTGTTGCCCGGAAGGAGAATCAGAAGTTACAGCAGTCCTTGGTAGTTCCACTCGGGAAAACTGAGTATTAGATGGTTTTGTTTTTAGTACTTAGAATAAAGTGCTTTTTATCTTCACATTAAATGTAATATAGAGAGTCAGCCTTTTAATAACCAGTGTTCAAGCGTTTTTAAACCTATGTATTGAGGTATTTTTTGCTTCAAGTCCTAAAAAGGTCCATTTCTTAAATCACTCCTTTTTTCTTCCTCAAAATTCTGGAATAAGCCCAGCGTCATGTTGATTTAGGGCAGTGATGTGTGTGTGTTTGGGGTGGGGGTGTTTGTGTCTATTACAGACACATTGATTTTCTAGATAAACTAAGCATTATCGTTCCCTTCATACACACACACACACACACCCACACACACACACCCACACACACACACCCATTCTGAATGCAGGAGTGTCATGGTGGGCAGTGTGCCCAGCACTCCGCCTCGCCAGCTGTCCACTCCTGGCTGCTTCACACCCGAGACCTGACGTCTGGGCGCTGCTGTCCTCCGACTGAGCAGCTGGCTGCTTAGGGCTGCGTGTGCGTGGAGCAGCTGTGGGCCGTGCGGTCTGGTGCAGACCAGGGCTGGCTCTGGCACCTGCAGGAGATCCAGCTGTGGAGGGACATGGAGACAGGGCTCCAGGACACTGAGCTGCTAGGAAGGGCTTGGGTTTCTGTGATTCTAGAATAACACAGTGTTTACTCTCTGTGTGCATGAATTAAACTTTTAGGGGTGTGTGTGTGTGAATGAGAGGGAGGGCAGCTGTAGTAAAATTTCTTAATATATTAGTAAGTCTCGGGTCATAAACTGGCTTTGGTGTGTTTTGGGAAGGAAGCTGGGGGGGATAAGGCCTGGGCAGGAAGATAATTTGCATGAATTTTGTAAACTTGGAAAACTTTCTTTGGCTTTAATATGTCTCTGATGAGCAGTTCAGATTTAAAAAAAAGCTTTTTGTTCTAGTTGATAGACATTGTAGGAGTCAGTGTTTTGGTTACTGTATGGTTAACACAGGCAAGGCTCAGGGCAAAGAGAGACCGGTGGCGGACCGAGTCCGTTCGGTCGTGAGGTCAGGCCAGCTGGAGACAGGGAACACGCGCTGTGCGTGAAGGCGGGGACAGGAGGGAGAGCGCTCGGGGCCTGAACATCGGTGTAGACGCTCGGGGGCCTGTCGGTGTAGACGCTCGGGGGCCTGCCGGACGTGCCGTGGACATGGAGGTGCGGTGGGCGCCCTCAGGTCTGAGTGGAGGCCGGGCTGCACTGGCGGCCGATCTCCGCTGCAGACCCGCACGCGGCAGCGGCCTCGTTGGTGTGCAGGGGTGTGGGGGTGCGGGCTTGGGGTGGAAAGTCTGTGCTCACTTTGCTGGGATTCCTGGTTCGTTTGTGACTCAGCTGCCTTTGCTTCCAGTTGGGCCCGTTGACTGCGGTGACTGGCGGGCAGGGAGATGTGGAAGAGGAAGTGGGGAGTCATGAATAAAAGGAGGTCATAGCATAGGGCTCCTTCGGGGAGCGAGGGGAGAGGTGCCCATCTGTCTCCCTGACATTTCCCTAGAGGGGCCCGAGGCTCTGGACCCCGGGGTTCACTGCGCACCCACCCACCGCCCCTCTTGCCTCCCGCACTCAGGCCCCGGGGGTGGCAGCGTTCAGGACTCTGGTTTCATACACCCCATTACACCCCGTTACGGCTCATTTCACCAAGCGGACCTCGCCTCTCCCCTGTCTTTCTAGAAAGCCGGCAGTGGTGCCAGTCAGAGTGATACCAGCATCTCCTCGTCAGAAACAAAGAGTAAAAGCAGTCTCCACACACTGGCCCCGGAAGCAAAAACTGGACCTTTTGTAAACACCCCGAGTCCCGATGTCCACGACAAAGCTGGCCTTTGTCCGCAGGAAGATGACCTGGACGGAGACTCGTTCTTTGACGACCCCATTCCCAAACCCGAGAAAACCTACGGTTGGTGAGTCGACTGGGGTGATCAGAATGGAGGCTTAGAAAGGTATTTTTCCTGCTGTTCACAGTTAAACAGCGCGCAGCTGCAGGTCCCACGCTCACTACCACGTGAGTCTGTGCGGCGAAGCCTCGGCGTGGCACTGCGTCCAGAGCGAGGAGCCGAGGTGTCTGCTCCCGCAGCGGCGCCCTGAGCCTCCCGAGTGCCGGCCACTGTGGGCTGCAGGGCGCAGGCGCCGTACGGGCACAGCGTGCAGGGGGGTTGCCAGTCACAAAGCCGAGGGGCTGGACCCCCAAAGGAGGGCCTCTGGTCTGAGGGGGGCTGGACGCTGGAGCTGAGCAGCAGAGTGGCTGGGTCCACAGGCTTTGTCTCAGGCTGGCCGCAGGTGTCCAGTGCGGAGTGGGGGGCGTTGGCCCCGGGAGGTGACGTGGATCGGTGAGGAGGAGACGGGCTGTGTCCTGAGAGGGAGCAGAGGGACGAGCAGAGAGCAGTGGCTCCCGGGGAAGGTCCGGTTTCCGGGCTGAGCACCTGGAAGCTGAGGTTCCGGTGTGGGCCAGGGGACAGGAGAGCCCCGTCCCGCGTGTGGGGCTGGATGGTCCCGGGAACGGGGAGAGGGTGAGAGCCGGGTGGAGCGAGCTCTGGCTGATGGCATTAGGGCTCGGCCTCAGGGAGCGTGGGAAGCCGGGCGCTGCCGGGGTCACCAGGCCGTGGGCACTCAGCAGCTCCAGGGCAGCCGCAGAGGAGCAGGCGGGCGGGGACTGAGCCGGAGCGGGAGCCGGCCACGCAGCTCGTTTGGCTCTGGAAACCTGCTCTGCTCAGCAGCCCGGCTGAGGACGGCTGACGTTTGGGTTCGCCAGGTTGAGGGGGACACTTTCTGATGAGTTTTATCGGAGGCACAGAGGCATGGGGGGGG
Source organism: Antrozous pallidus (assembly GCA_027563665.1). NCBI lineage: Eukaryota > Metazoa > Chordata > Mammalia > Chiroptera > Vespertilionidae > Antrozous > Antrozous pallidus. Next base: position 103,851,474 of record CM050517.1, read on the forward strand.
CTGGAGGGCGGCGGGGTTAGAACGGTGAGAGCGGAACGTTAACGGCATGCGTGTACTAGCATGTGGACGGGACCGGTCCTGGGTTGGTTGGTTTGTTAACCCTCACCGGAGGATACTTTCCCATTGGTGTTTAGAGACAGTGGGAGGGAGGGAGAAAGGGGACAGCGATGTGAGAGACAGCGATTGGTTGCCTCTGCACGTGCCCTGACCAAGGCTTGGGACGGAGCCTGACACCCAGTACGTGCCCTTGACCGGAATCAAACCCACGGCCCTTAGACCGCTCGCCCCGCCCCGTCCACTGAGCCAGAGCGGGCGAGAACAGTCGGTTTCAGGAGGGAGTTAGTGATGTCGGGGCAGGGTTCTGGGAGCTGCACTCAGTGCCCCGGGCCTTGTCTTGGCTGGAGGGGTGTGAGGGAGGAGAGCTCCTGAGAAGCAGTGACGAGGAGGAGCGGTGGGTGTCGCAGAGCTGGGGGGAGCGGTGTCTCCGTGCCTCCTGCCCTCCGGTGCACTGTGTGCACGGCCTGTGAGAGCTGTGCCGGGCAGAGCCGGAGCGCCATTGACTGCGCCTGTTTCCCGTTAGGAGAAGTGACCCTGGGAAGCCGGGAGGGAGCCTCACCTCGCTCGCCGACGCCCCGTCCTTGAAGAGTGGGCTCGGCTCCCTGCCGGGAGCCCCCTCCTCGAAAGACTCGGAAGGTGAGTGCTGGCTGCAGAGGTGGCACTGGCTGGATTTCTCTCTAGCTCTTGTGGAGCATCTGATCATTGCTTATTTTTTCAGGAAAATATATGTAAAGTTGTAAAAACAGCCCATAACGTTACCGTTCAGAGAGAGGTTCTGTTAAGAACGTGTTCTATTTGTCGACTTTTTAAGATACGGTCTGTATTCCGCTTTTCCTATGCCACCAAAACACTGTTAGTTGACATTTTAGCTGTCTATCATGCTATCTGATATTTTTAAAAAGTCTAATATGCTAAGTGTCCAGTCGTCCATTCAACCAATCCAAGATTAATATGTTAATGAAACTCTAAGGCCACTGAGCTGCTTGCTATGATGTGCACTGACCACTGGGGGCAGACACTCTGACAAGTAGGTGAGCTTGCTGCTGGGGTCCAGCCGATCGGGACTGAGCGAGATGAACGGGACATGCCCTGGAGCCCTCCTGCAGTCCCTCTCCAGCTGGCCAACCTCCCATGTCCCTCCCTGGCCCAGATCATGCACCGGTGGGGTCCCTTGGCCTGGCCTGCACCCTCTCACAATCTTGGGGGATGTTGGAGAGCCAGTTTGGCTCCATCCCGCACACCAGACCGAGGGACCCCACTGGTGCACGAATTCATGCACTGGGCCTCTATTAGAGATATAATTTTAAGCCATCTCTCTTGGACATTTAGATTGACTTGAGTAGGATATAAATTCCTTTTTCAAAAACGTGTCTTATAGATTGTGTGGTGCCACAGTGATCACCTCAGGATGTGGGGGATTTGGACCTGGTTTGTCCTGTGCAGCAGGGACAGGGACTGCAGCTGCAAGGAATGCCAGGCTGCCCACACTTCCGCCTTGCCCCCCACCTCACACGGTGCAGGCCCATGCTCGGACCTGGAGCTATGGGGATGAGCTTGGGTCTGCATCAGAGGAGACAGAGGGCTTAATGGGCACAATGTTAGAGTATAACCAGGCCTCCTCCGAGTGAGTTTTCTGAGAAGTGGGTGAGCTCTGTGTGCGGGAATTCTCATGTGAGTCGCACAGTTTTGTATTACGTGGTACAGCTGTGGGGTGGTATCCCAGGACACACGAGATGTTCTGGGGTCTCCAACCATGTGGTCAGCTAGCCACAGCCCCGTCACTGCCTTTTCTCTTCTTTCCCATGGTCATTGTCACCTTCAGTGACGGAGCCCAGAGTCAGGATGGGTCACTCTTTTTAAAAATATATTTTTATTGGTTTCAGAGAGGAAGGAAGGGGAGAGGGGGAGAGAGAGAGAGAGAAGCATCAGTGAGGAGAATCATTGAATTGGCTGCCTCTTGGCACGCCCCCTACTGGGGATCGCGTCCACAACCCGCACATGTGCCCTCGACTGGAATTGAACCTGGGACCCTTCAGTCTGCAGGCCAATGCTCTATCCACTGCACCACACCAGCTAGGCGGGTCACTCTCAAGTGAGAGTTGGTCAGGTTGGGAAAGGAAATAGTGACTGAATTGATGCAAAATTTAGAGGTCAAGGGAAGTAGTGTGACAGAATGACTAGTCTGTACAGTCATACTTAGAGGGGCGCCATCCTAATAATAAAACTCTAATATACAAATCGACACAACAGTGGACTATGATGCACACTGCCCCCCGAGAGGGAGGCGGCGGGGCGGGGGCGGAGCTGGCCAGTGGGTGGCACCAGGCCACCCGCCAAGGTGAGTGCCAGTGGGGGCTCCTGATTGCCCTGCTCCGGGTCACCCCACAGATGGTCCTGATCATGGGCCAGGCCTAGGGACCCTGCCCTAACTCTTGGGAACAGCCTCTTAGATTTAAACATTAAACCTGACCAGGCTCCTCCGACACTGAGCACAGGATGGTGCAGCGATGACGTGCACAGACTCTGGCTGCACGTTTGTGGGCAGCCCTGATTCTGGCACTTGTCACTGTGTGACAAAGCCATGACTTACCTTCTCTCTGCTTCAGTTCCTCCACCCATAAGATGGGGAGAATGGCACTTCTGCCTCAGAAGGATCATGTGATGTACTACTTTTTAGAATCAGGGCAAAAAATGTAGCTGCCCACACACCCGCAAATGCCTTTCACCTGCATGAAAAGTACGGTCACTGGTGCAGGCAGCATCCTGATTGTGAGAGGGGTGTCCGACGACGGGTTTAGGCCCAACATCCCCCGAGGGGTCCCGGATTGCGAGAGGATGTAGGCCGGGCTGAGCCCCCCCCTTCCCCCCGGCATGAATTTGTGTACCGGCCTCTAGTAGGAAAGGAGTGGGCAAGAACACTGAGGGGAAAGTCACAGCAGAGAGCCGCACGGGGCAGTCGTTAGCCACACCTCGTCATCTTGTAGCTGAGGAAGCGTCTGTCGGGAAGAAGCCCTTTCTCGGGGGGAGAAGTCATTGACACGTTTCAGACGTGGTCGTGTTCTCCATGCTGATGACGTGGTTTCCTGTCCACAGGGAGAAGGGGAGCCCCGGCTCTGAAGGACCTGAAGGCGGCGAACGATAAAGTCGGATCCTTTGGATTAGGTAACTGATGGCCAGTTAGTGTGGATTGGGGGTGTGTGTGTGTGTGTGTTTTAGAATAAAATCTTGAAGGCCTGCGTGTGGCCAGCCTGCCGGGAGCACCTCCTGAGTGCGTGCTTGCCTGGCCCGCCGGCCTGGGCTCATCCACCGGCCGAGGGGCCTAGCAGCAGCCCCAACAGGCTCGCTGGCCTTCCGCTGCTCCCCGCGTGCCCGAGGCTCTGCCCACCGCCTGCCCACACCCACGCCCACCCTCAGGCAGCCCGCCAGCCAGCCTGTCCGGGGACTCTCACCCTCCGCCAGTGGCAGGACTCCGCTCATTGCCGCAGCGATCTGTGCAGTGCCGCTGGATTCTCTCTTTTCTGGGGTCTCTCCGCCCCCACACCCATCTCCCGGCTCCGGCACACCCCGCCCTCAGCGCAGTCCCCTCTGGCTAGGCCTCGCGTCCACATTGTCTTTCCTTCCCTTCATCTCTGCCTCCTGGGCACCCCCCTTCCTGCGGTGGCTGCCGCGCGGGGAACAGCGCTCAGAGCTCGGCCACCTGCCCTCGTCCACGCCCCCCCCCCCTTTGCATTCACACCGGAGTCCTGACCCGACCCCCAGGCCCGCCCTGCGTGCCCTCATCTCCCCACCTGCCCGCCACCGCGGCCTCCCACCTCGGCCTGTCACACGTTTCTCCTCGCTCGGAACACACTTTCCCACCACGTGTCCCCTCAGCTGCCCTCAGAGACTCCCGGAGCCCTCGCAGCATCTGCCGGGCTCCCCTTGCTCCCACTCGAGGGGGAGGTCCGTGAGGTCAGGGATGCCCCTCAGCCATGCTGGGCCTCGGGGGACCCAGCGGTCACGCTCGTGTTTGACGGAAGATGAGCCGCCAGGGACTTGTGTCAGGAGAGGAGGACCCCGTCCGACTGTCCATCCAGACCTGGACCCCCCGCAGCGCCTGGTGTGGTCTTCGAAGGCAGGCTCCCCACTCCTCCCTCTGGCCACACGCGGTTCTGCATGTTTTCCACACGCCACTGTGCATGGGGAGGGCGGCTCTCGTGAGCCCGAAGGGTTTGCTCAGCGCCAACAGCCATGTCCCAGCTCTCCCTCAGGAGGTGGCGGGAGCGAGGGCATGGCATCTGCCGTGCCCTCTGTCAGGGCCTCAGTGCCATGGGGCGGCCTGGGGGGCTGCTTGTGGGTGGCTTGTGGGGCCGCCTGGGGGACGGTTGCGTCTGAGCGGCCCTGCCCTTGTGCCTCCTTCCCCGGTGTTCACTGGGCACTGGATCTGCGGCCCTTCACAGGCAGGTGCCACAGCTCAGAGCCGAGGGACGGCAGGACACTGGCCAGCTCCCAGGTCACGGGGCAGCGCCCACATCCGCCGAGGATGCTCTCCTCTGCTCGCTTCCAAGTTGATGTGTTGAGTTGGAAGTGTGACGGAATACTTGGTTTTGATAAGAGATGACATTGTAACAAGCGAGCATGAACAGGAGGAAGCTTTGAGTGCTTGGAACGGAAGACCCTGTTAACTCACTACACGTCACGACGGGAATAACGACTGTTTCTCGGTTACTTTGCTATTTGCTTGTACGAGTGTGTCGTGTGCGGTAACGGTGTTATTCCTGGTCTTTGGGTCCTCTGTGAGGACGCAGTGTCAGTAGTGTGTGTTTAACTGGAGATAAGCTGTGAAGTGTGTTTATGTAAATGTGACAGGCCCGGTGCAGTGGGGTCCCTCGGCCTGGCCCGTGGCTCTGACATCCCCCAAGGGGGATCCCCTCGGATTGCGAGAGGGCACAGGCCAGGCTGAGAGACCCCACCAGTGCACGATCAGGGCTCCAGGGTATGTCTGGCCTCTCTTGCCCAGTCCTCATGAGCTGGACCCCAGCAAATAGCTAATCCTGGTCGGAGCATCTGCCCCCTGGTGGTTAGAGCACATCACAGTGCCTGGTTGAATGAACGGTGGGACACTTGGCTAATGAGGCTTTCGTTAGAGAGGATAACGTGTGTCTCCCTAAACTCCCAGGGGCTGGAGAAGACGATGACTATGTGGATGACTTCAACAGGTAAGACAAGCAGGGGGACCCCAGGGTACACACTGTCAGCAGTTTGTGGGTGCAGGAGAGGGACAGGATCACCCGGGGCTTGTTTTAGTGGGTGTGGCCCTGTTCAGAGTGACAAGGGGGGGTGATCCAGAGCTGCAGGCGGCCTGAAGCCTGGGTAGATTTCGAATCCGGATGTGGGCGATCAGGAAACTCAGGAGAAGGAATGGGGGCTTTAGGGTTGCGGAGACGAGGCGTGGAGCTGGTGTGATGTGACGTTTATTTAAGGGTTGGGGGCTGATTCGGGCGCTGCCATCACTGTTCTCTCTGCCCTGGATTAGCACCAGCCATCGCTCGGAGAGGAGCGAGCTGAGCATCGGCGAGGAGATCGAGGAGGACCTGTCTGCGGAGCTGGACGATGCCAACACCAGCGACAAGGTGGGCAGAGGGGGGGCAGAAGGCAGGGCTGGGGCTGCCTGTGGGGGGGGCAGGAGGCAGGACTGGGGCTGCCTGTGGGGGGACAGGAGGCAGGACTGGGGCTGCCTGTGGGGGAACAGGAGGCGCTGGGCTGCCTGGAGGGGACAGGAGGCAGGACTGGGGCTGCCTGTGGGGGAACAGGAGGCGCTGGGCTGCCTGGGGGGGACAGGAGGCAGGACTGGGGCTGCCTGTGGGGGACCAGGAGGTGCTGGGCTGCCTGGAGGGGACAGGAGGCAGGACTGGGGCTGCCTGTGGGGGAACAGGAGGCGCTGGGCTGCCTGGGGGGGACAGGAGGCAGGACTGGGGCTGCCGTGGTGTTGGGCTCTGCACAGCAGGGCGGGAGCTACACCCAGGGGACACGGCGCAGCAGGAATGGCGCCGCGTAGAAATGGGCTCTGTCGGGGTTCCACGTCGGGCCTTGCACTCAGATGTGTGAGCCGGTGGCCCGGGTCGCATGTTGCTAAGAGAGCTGTGGGCGTCTCTCAAGCTGCTTCCCCACGAGCATGCCCCCGAGTGTTGTGACCTTCGCCCCCCACCTCCCGAGTGCCGTGACCTTCACCCTCAGCGCCAGGACCTTCGGGAGGATGGCAGCGGGAGGCCTGGGAGGGAGGGAAGGAGAGAGGGAGGCAGGCAGGCAGGCAGCGTTTGCATGAAGACAAGTCTGCGCAGCAAACGTGGTCTGCGCGCTCGTTCTTCCTGCCGGCCCTCCACCGGCTCTCGGTGCGTGTCACCCGTCCGCTCGGAGTCACCCGTCTGCTCGGTGTCTGTGCAGCAGGAGGAAGGACAAGGGGGCTACGGGCCGCAGGGGGCCGAGATGACCCTCGGGCGCAGCGCTGTTTGGGGGGTGTGAGGCAGGTGCTGACCTCTGTCCTCTGACCACAGCTGGAGGACCTGACGCAGGACCTGACCGTGTCGCAGCTCAGCGACGTCGCCGACTACCTGGAAGACGTCGCCTTCACCTGAGGAAGGAGCGCCGCCCCCCGAGGACAGACAGACGCGGTCGGGCCGCTCTGCTCTGCGGCTGTGCAGAGACTGCAGATATTTTTACAGATTAATTTCGTTAACTAAAGCACCTCCCCTGGAGCCGCGTGGGAGGTGTCACTGGTTCCCTGCCCGTTCCCTCCGGGAGCGATCCGCCCGGGGCCTCACCAGGGGCCGGACACGGCAGTGAGACAGCTGCGGGCCGGCTGCGGGCACGCGTGGCCTCGGTCCTCTGGGTCCCGCGTGGCCGGGTGGCGGGGCTGCCGGAGCCAGGGTGAGACGCCCCTCCGTCCGGGAGCCGATGTGACTGCGCTCTCTCTGGGGTGCTGCCGGCTCTGCTCCTTTAAGAGACCCGGGAGAGGTTCGTTGGTGCAGTTGTCATGGCGACGGCACGTCACTGCCCTGTCCACGCGAGAAGCGATCCTCGAAGGCCCTCTGAGAGCTCAGCTCCACCTGTGACCCCGTCTTAAACCGTGAATTCCGAGGTGCATCTGAGACCAGCAGGGCGCTGCCGTGCGGACCTGAGCGTGGCAGTGGGTCCGGGGGGCGGGGGTGGAGCAGGAGTGACGGCCTCCAGCGTGTCCGGGGCAGCTTCCTGCTGCAGTTCCGCTGTCCCCTTAGAGTGAGCCCCCCAGCCCCCCCGCCCCCCTCAGGGCGGGCGCTGTTTACAGGGTCGCTGGTGCCGTGGTGCTATCGCACGGGAGTGACGCGCGCCTGTGCGTATCCTCACAGGAAGCTGTGATTGCGTGGTCAGTTTGTACTCTTCATTTCAGTTAAATTATGGCTTTATGGAGTCACCTCTCCTAGTAAAAGGAGGGGTAATGGGTCTCGGGAGCACGGGCTCGGTGGCCAGTGTGCGCTCGCTTTCCTTTCTCACCTCACGCTCGCAGGGAGCCCGCCGCCCCGACATGGGAGGGGGTGGCGGGGTGAGGTCAGGCTGCGGAGGACGGGAATTTGAGTCCAGAATCAAGTGAAACGGAGCCCTAAAGGCCAGCAGGAGAGGACAGCGCCCGGCCGCAGCCTCCGTGGGGGCGGCCGGCCACACTGCGCGCGCTGAGCGCTGCGGGGGCCCCCGCTGTGGCTGGCGTCCCGGGCCCCACTGGTTTCCCGTCCACCCTCGCTGGGAGCTCCGCCTCAGGAGCCGCCCCCTGTGAGCTGTCAGCCGGGCTTGGCGGGAGCCGGCCGCGGGAGCGGCTGTCACCGTGAGGAGCCGGGGAACGGTTCACCTGCCTGTCCTGTCCCGTGGCCAGAGTCTGGCCTCTGTCGTCTGGGGGGATGGGGCGATAACGCCAAATGGACCTTCTTTCCCATCAGCCTCCGTTGTAAATACGCCGCTGTGAAAAGTCATTTCCGTGTGTGTGCTTCGATTGCACAGGGTTTGAGTGTGCGCTTAGTGTGTCTTTGTTACATGCATATCAAGATATCCCGTGAAATACATTTTCACGGTAAAACCTGCATTTTTCAGTGGAGTTTCCAAATGCTAGCTCTCCTATCGGTGGTGATACGGGTGAATAAAAAGCTCGCTCCTTTTCTACTCTGTGTGTGGCAGTGACAGGTGTCAGCTGTGGCCGGCTAGTCCCCATGTCGCCTGGGCCCCTCCTGGCTCCCAGCACCCGCCCCGCCTGTTGGCTCTGCCCGGCCCCCAGAAATGTGCTCCCCAGAACCGTGGCTGTCTGGCTCCTCTCCATCTCATTCCCAGAAGCTCCGGCCTGGAGGGATTTCCCTCCCAGCCTGCCCTGTTGGGTCCCGTGTCCTGAAGACCGGGCTCTCGCTGCCCCTCCTCCCACCGGCCAGGGGGGCACATGGCACTCAAAGGAAGCCGACAGTTGTCCTGGCATCGTGGGTGGCTGCTGGCACAGGACAGGCAGAGAGGGCCTCGCGGCGGCTGACTGCGACCCGATCGGACAGAGAAGGGCGAGCAGAGAAGGGCCGCCAATCAGGCCCCTGCTGGGCGCCGGGGTCCCATCTGCACGGCCCGGGGGGTCCACGAGACAGCGTTGGTTCCGGGGAGACGGGTGGAAACGAGGGAGGCTGCAGGAGCACGGCCTGGCCCAGGGACGTGAGCAGCGGCTGCCAGGCCTCCGAGCTGATGGAGGGCCAGCCACCAGCAAGGTGATGCTGAAGACAACCGGTTCTCGGGGTCAATGGGATCCCACGCGGGAGCCACAGGGAGCCACGGCCATGCGCAGGGAGTGTGGGGCGCAGTCAGGAGGGAACCTGCGGGGCCTGCCCAGGCCGACGTCCCCGTGGGCCGGGCTGTGTGGCGGGAAGGAGGGTCCACCCTGACCTCAGGACCGGGGTGGCTGGCCTTTGCGGGGGGACCGCAGCACCAGGAGATGGCAGCGATTTCACCGGCAGGGAAGTGGGGACCTGGCTACGCTTGGGTGGGGAGGAAGGAGAAGAGACCAGATTGGTTTCTCCTGAGTTTCTGTTCCTCCACCGAGGCCCCATTCATGAGTCACTTCCCCAAAGTCTTCCTGCGGCCGAGCCCCTGCCAGCACCACCACCTCAGATCTGCTTCTCTCAGGCCCCTCTGCCTGCACCCCACCCTGCTCCCCGGCACCCACGGGCGACGTGAAACCACGCAGTGGCAGAGCAGGGTGCACTGGGAGGCTGACACAGAATTCGAATTCAGCTCCGAAAATGCACCATAACTCTTCCCAGGGAGCAGCATAAGTGACCTGTGGGCACTGCAGGCCGGGCATCCAGGGTGAGTGGGGAAGTGGCAGGTCAACAGTTCTGGGTTATTCCCAGAGTCGTGCCATTTCATCCCAGAAAAGAACCTCGTACGCGTCACAGTCACTCCCCATTTCCCACCCCACCCTTCTCCAACACAATGCCTCCTGTCGCTATAGACTAGCCTGACCTGGACTTTGCTTATGTGGAATTATACAACACTAGAGGCCTGGTGCATGAATGTGTGCACCAGTGGGGTCCCTCGGCCTGGCCTGTGGGATCAGGCCGAAACCTAGCTCTCCGACATTCCCTGAGGGGTCCTGGATTGCAAGAGGGTGCAGGCCAGCCAAGGGACTCTACCAGTGCATGATGGGAGGAACCTTGGGGCCTGGGAGGAACCGTGGGAGGGCTCTAGGGAATGCCTGTCTTGCTCAGTCCCAATTGGCCAGACCCCAGCAGCAAACTAAAACCTACCGGTCAGAGCGTCCTCCCCCTGATGGTCAGTGCACACCAGAGCAAGCAGTTGAGCAGCCTTAGCGAATCATGAGCATATTAGGCTTTTATTACATAGGATTATATAGGATATAACAATGTTGCCTTTCATGACTGGCTTCTTTCACTTAACATTGTTTTCTAGGTTAATCCGTATTGTAGCATCTCTTGGTGATTCTTTTTGTTGCTACATAGTATCCGACAGGGTGGATATACCAGGGATACTGGTTAATGCAAAATTTTTTCATTAGATGGCGTTACACACCTGTTGAGATATACATGCAATTTGATATGTATGCTATTTTGATGTATTGGCACCAATAGCTTCAAAACTTCCTATGTCAAATTTTCTGAAAGTGTTAACATAAATATTTTTACACTTAAAAATGTCGAATTTCATGCCAAAAAAAAAGGCATTTGTGAGAAGTTTCAATTCATTATTTTGAAGAAAAGTACTGCTGAATACTTTGGGAAGCTTATGGTAAACATGCTCCATCTCAAGATACTTGTGAACGCTGCTTTAAATGTTTTGAAAGTGATGATTTCGATGTGAGCGCCCAGGTCAACTGAAAAAGTTTGAAGACCAACAATTGCATTATTGGATGAACATGCACGTCGAACTCAAGAACAACTTGCAGGAAGATTAAACGTTGCTCAGCAGACAATTTCCGATCGTTTACCAGCAATGGGAGAGATGTTAAAGGAAGGAAAATGGGTGCCACATCAACGGAATGAAATACAAATGGAAAACCGGAACGTCAGTAAAATGTTGCTTCTTTTTTGCATCGAATTGTGACTGGCGATGAAAAGTAGATTCATTCTGAGAATCCCAAATGCACAAAATCATGGGTCGATCCAGGTCAACCATCAACATCGATTGCAAGGCCAATCACTTTGGAAAGAAAACGCTCTGGGTTTGGTGCCATCAGGAAGGTGTGGTGTATGAGGAGCTTTAAAACCAGGTGAAACAGTTAATGCTGGTCGCTACCGACAACAAATAATCAATCGGAACCACGCTTTGATCCTACAACCACCGGAATGGGTCAGAAGACACGTCAAAGTGATTTTGCTTCACGACGACGCACCATCACACACTTCAGGTAAAGACACGGCGAAAGATCCCGCCTGGGAAGTGTGAACCCACCCGCCGTGTTCACCGGCCCTCACCCCCTCAGACGACCACGTGTTCCCGTCGATGGCACGTGCACTTTCTGAGCAGCGCTTCAAAACACATGAGGAAGTGGACAGTGGGTCTCTGAATGGTCTGCCTCCAAACAAGAAAAGTTCTATTGGGACGGTCTCCACAAATTACCTGGAAGATGGGGGAATGTGTAGCTGGCGATGGACATTACTTTGAATAAAGCACTTTTGATGTTTCTCTTGAAATTGCTGTGTTTTCTTTGATGACAAATCCGCATTGTTACCCGGTGCACCTGGTACATCCTTGGTGTATTCATTCTCAGGTGAGTAGACACGAGGGCTGTCTCCACATTTTGTTCGGAATAACACTGCCGAGAACATCGCTCTTCCGTGGACATTCCTTTCCTGTCCTTTTGGGGTCGCCGTGGAGGTGGCGTTCCTGAGTCACGTGACGATCCACCTGAAGAACTAGCTGCCCCCTGCGCTGCCGCCCCCCCCCCCCCCCCGCCCCTCACTCCACCCCAGCAAGCAGGAAGCTTCCTGTTCCTCCACATTCTCTCCTGGGTGCAGCCGTTCGGGCAGGTGTGCGGTGTCCGGCGGGGCTGGGGTGTGCACGTGGGGGGTGTGGCTTGTGCACTTAAGAATGTGATTTGGCCCGGCCAGCGGGGCTCAGGGTTCGAGAATCGGCCTGTGAACCAGGAGGTCAGGGTTGGATTCCTGGTCCGGGCACAGGCCCGGGTTGTGGGCGCGATCCCCAGCGTGGGGCGTGCAGGAGGGAGCCCGTCAATGATTCTCTCTCTCGTCATTGATGTTTCTCTCCCTCTCCCCCTCTCCCCCTCTCTCCCTCTCCCCCTCTCTCCCTCTCCCCCTGTCCTTCTCTCCCTCTCTCCTCCCATTCTCTCCCTCTCCCCCCCTCCCTCTCCCCCTCTCCCCCCGTCCTCTCCCTCTCTCTCCCCCTTTCTCCCTCTACCCTTCTCTCCCTCTCCCTCTCCCATTCTCTCCCTCTCTCCCTCTCTCCCTTTCTCCCTCTCTCCCTCTCCCCTTCTCTCCCTCTCCCATTCTCTCCCTCTCTCCCTCTCCCATTCTCTCCCTCTCTCCCATTTTCTCCCTCTCTCCCTCTCCCATTCTCTCCCCCTCTCCCTCTCTCCCTCTCCCATTCTCTCCCTCTCCCCCTCTCTCCCTCTCTCCCTCTCTCCCTCTCCCATTCTCTCCCTTTCTCCCTCTCCCATTCTCTCCCTCTCCCCATCTCTCCTTCTCTCCCTCTCCCCCTCTCCCTCCCCTCTCTCTCCCTCTCCCCCTCTGTCCTCTCCCTCTCTCTTTCCCTCTCTCCCTCTCTCCTTCTCTCCCTCTCCCATTCTCTCCCTCTCTCCCTCTCCCCTTCTCTCCCTCACTCCCTCTCCCATTCTCTCCCTCTCTCCCTCTCCCCCTCTCCCTCTCCCCCTCTCTCCCTCTCTCCCTCTCCCCTTCTCTCCCTCTCTCCCTCTCCCATTCTCTCCCTCTCTCCCTCTCCCCCTCTCCCCCTCTCTGAAATTAAAAGAAAGTGAAGAGCATGAAAGAACGTGTCGTTTGCTGCTGTCCGTGGGTGCTCTGTGGGTGTCTGGGGGCAGCTGGTGAACAGTGCTGCTCTAGAGCTCTTTCCCTGTTGGCTTTATTCTGAGTTGTTCTGTTATTGAAAATGGGGAGCTGAAATCTATTGCTGAAATCTGTTTGTTTTCAAGTCTACCTTTTTCTTGCTGTTAGCCGTCAGCTTCAAAATCCCAGTGACTTACCCCCCAGGACCTGGTTTCTGGCTCAGACGGAAATCAGCCATCTCCTCTCCTTTTTTGGGGGGTCGGGGGGGGGATGATGTCGTTTTATTCTGAAGTAGCATTAGTTTGTGCTGTGGATGTTGTCAGTGGTGCAGTGTTCTAGGCTCACGAGAGAATTCTGATGGAGGGACTCTCCCTGAGTCATCCTGTCCCAGGCCCCGGCCGGTGCGGGGAGCGAGGCCTGAGCGGGCGTCTGTTACATAACAGCGCGCTCGGCACACACGAGCCCGACCACAGCCAGACCGCAGTGGAAAGCCGGCCGAGAGCAACAACAAGGTGACTTCTGCAAAGCTTCCGACCGCCGCTGGCGTGCCTGCAAGGCGGCCTATATTCCTGTGCCCAGAGCCGCCCGAGGAGGCTCGGTCTCTGTGACAAAGAGAAAAGGGTGCATGCCCGCCTCCTGTGTGATGGCGACCCCGGGCCGTGCCAGTGCAGTGGTGCCGATCCTGTGCTTTGTGGAAAGGACCATTCCCCGTCCCTCCTTCCCTCCTTCCCTCCTTCCCTCCCTCCCTTCCTCCCCTCCATTCAGCCCGCCCTCCCTTCCCTCCCTCCCTCCTTCCCTCCTTCCCTCTCTCCCTCCCTCCCTCCCTCCCCTCCTTCCCTCCATTCATCCCTCCCTCCCTCCCCTTCTTCCCTCCCTCCCTACTTCCCTCCATCCCTTGTGCTGTTCACACTCTTGACTATCTACCTCGAGCCGGTATTTTACAAAAGTCCCTTTCATTACGTTGTTTTCTCGTTATTTGCTTTATTCTATTCCCAGGTGACCGATAGAAATGAATCCAGTGGAAGGTTTCTTGTTGGAGGGACTCGATCAGATACAGCCCTTACCGAGTGAGTTGAAGAGTTGGAGGAAGACACTAGAGGAAACAGCAAAGGAAGTGGGGGGCGGGGGGATGGCGGAATTCCCACCTCCTCCTGCCTGGCTCACGGAGAATAGCTCTTTTCGCCAAAAACGAGTCCCGCTGAGGCCCCGAGCAGGCTGTTTTTGTGATTAAAAAGCTAATGGACTCCTTGTGCCCTCATCTTGGTCACAGATCTATTGGCTCCTCAGCAGCAGAGCAAAGTGCCCAAGGGGGCCAGGGAGCGGGATGTGATTTGAAGGACAGAGAACAATGCCCCTGCACAGGCCTAACTGGTGTCATGGGAACCAGAGAGGACGGGAAGGAACACAGAAAAAATAATGACCTAACCTTCCAAATCCAGCAAAACAGATCTACCGGTTCCTTCTGTGGTCGTGAATCCTCACCCGGGATACTTTCCCGCCCCGTTGATTTCGGAGCGTGGGAGGGAGGGAGGGGGGAGGGACATCCCTTGAGGGACACATGGATTGGTTGCCTCCTGAACTCCCCCTGACGGGGGCCAGGGACCGAACCTGCAACCGAGGTGTGGGCCCTCGCCCGGAATCACACACACGACCCTTGGTCCCCGGCTGGCGCTCTAACCACGGAGCCGCCAGCCGGGCAGAGCTGTCTGCCTGTCTCTGTGCCTCGACCAGACAGCAGAGTTGGGTTCTCTGTCTGCTCTGACAGTCTGTCTGCCCTGCTGTGTTCGGACCAGGAGCACTCAGTCTGATGGCTGACATGTCTGCACGGACACGTTTAACCTGGTGGAACTGGGGACGTTCCAGAGCTCACGCGGAGTCCGGCCCAGGTAGATGGACAGGAACAGGAAGTACCTGGGCGGCAGGCGGGCTCGGAGCTGAAGGCAGGGTTTTCAGGTCATGCATGTTCTCGCGTGGCTAAGGGGACGGGCACACATATCTGACTCTCCCAGGAACCAGTTTAATTGTAAACGCTGAGTAGATGAGGTGTGTGATACGTGAATTGCATCTCAATAAAACTCAAAAACGCAAACCAAAGGTGGGGGGGGGCATGGAGAAAGTTACACTGTGGAAACGCAAACAAAAGCCCACAGTGCTCAGCGGTACGCGGCTCCCGGCGTCCGCTCTGCTCCCACACAGGAGCCGCAGAGAGCATTGCACCGGCTCAGCGAGAAGCCGGGCACCGCTGTCCTCAGCCTACCCCCCGCCCCCCCCCCGGGAGCTCTGGCTGAGACGGGCCGAGCCGCCAACATGGATGCCATCCAAGTCCCGGGGAAAGAGAAATCGAGCGCAAAAAAGCAGGATGGCTGATCCTGTCCCCAAAACAAGGCAAGCCAGTCTCAGACCCATGAGCTCAGAACACCCGCAGTATGAATACAACACAAAACAATTCACAGAATCAAACCCACCCAGACACAAGGGACCGCTCAAGACCAGGCCAGGAGGGAGCGGCGGCTCCTGGGGGTGTGCAGACCCAGACCTCCGATCGCCCGAGGCCAGCGCACGGCCTCCTGTCCAGTAGCGCCCACCGGACGGGCTGGGGGCCCCTCAGAGGCAGGAGCGGTGCCCCCAGGAAGAGCTTCCGCCACCGGAGGCACGAACGTCAGCTTCTCGGACAGACCGGACCGAGGCCGCTCGCTGCCAGCAGGCCCCCAGCAATGCCCCTCCGGGTCTCCGGCCGCTGCCCAGGGCCGAGGGCAGCAGGCGGGACTGCAGCCGCCCGAGGCCGCGGGAACCCTCGAGCAGAGCAGACGCTACGTCAGTTAATCAGCGCTTTGACCTCACAGTTAATCAGCACTTTAGCGGCAAACGGCCAGCGAGGTCGTCCATCTGGGGAAGCAGTCGGCGGCTCCGGCCACAGGCGCGGGCGGAGCTCGAGGCGTCATGGCTGGGGGACTCCCACGGCCGATTCGTGCTTGACATTTCCAGATTTTTAGGCTCAGAGTAGTCATTTCGGGTCAGGTGCTGGTATCGCTGAACACGAAAACCGCAAGCAGGATGAGTCAGGAGGGGACCGGTTCGGGGGGGTGCGGGGGGGGCTTTCTTGTCATGTGTCAGGGCTGCCAAGTTCAGCTGAGAGGGGAACCCTGAGCGCCTGGGGATGAGCCCCCTCTGGGCCCTGACGGGTGGGAGCTGCAGCCCCTCAGTGAGCCTCCACCTGACGGGGCCCCCCGCCGTGCGCCGAGCCCCCCTCTTCCCCCGCTGTCCCCCCCCCCACCACCCGGGGCCGGGAGGCTGTGGCCTTGGTCCCTGGGCCGAGGCGGGGGGCCAGGCGCACGGGAGCGGACGACACCTGAGAGCCGAGAGCCGAGAGCCCCGAGCCCGGCTGTGCTTTTTATTTATTTATTTCTCCTCTCTTTTTTAAAAATATATTTTATTGATTTTTACAGAGAGGAAGGGAGAGGGATAGGGAGTCAGAAACATCGATGAGAGAGAGAAACATCCATCAGCTGCCTCCTGCACACCCCCCACTGGGGATGTGCCCACAACCAAGGTCCATGCCCTTGACCGGAATCGAACCCGGGACCCTTCAGTCCGCAGGCCGACGCTCCATCCACTGAGCCACACCGGTTTCTCTTCGGCTGTACTTTTTAAGTCATCTCCGCCTGTTTGCTGATGGGCGGGAGAGAGGGCGGGAGAGAGCCAGCTCTTCGCTGCCCCCCCCCCCCCCCCCCCCCCCCGTTCGCCCCCTGGCCTCCGCCGGCTCCTTACCCCGCAGCCAGCGGGCAGGCTACACTCCGGGGCCCTGTGGCCCTTTATCCCTGGAGAACGGACAGAGCGGCTCCCATGAGCGGACGCCTGTGGTCTCAGGCCCCGGTGAGGGGGGTTGTGGGGTGGCCGTGTGCAGGGTGCGAGCCAGGCAACGCCCTCTCCCCCCCCCTCCCCGCCCCCGCCCCGGCTCACACAGGTGTCCCACAGAAAGGCACCTACTTTCCATCTCTTTCAAGCTAAAACCTCTTCCCTTTTTGAGATGACGCGTCACGGGGCCGCTTGCCCCAGATTGCGGGCGGCCCTATCTCCGCATCAGCGACCGCCGGCGCCCCATCGCCCGATGGGCCCAGAGATGGCTGCCGGGAGACGCCTTCCAGGAGCCCTCACTCTGCACTCTGGAAATCCACGTACAAGAACAGAAAATGTGTGAGTCCCAGTTTCAGTGTCAAACAGTTCTTTACGTGTCCACGTCAGCCGGCTGGTGAGCACGGACAGTGGATGCAAGACACCGGGGGTGGGGGGGGGGGGTGGGGGGGGCAGGTGGGGACATGTGCTGGGGGGTAGGGGAGGCTGGGGGGAGGATACTGGGGCGGAAAGGAAAACATGTACTACGATTAAATCTAAGTTATACTGAAAATAAATAAATAAATAAATAAAGCCCTCACTCTGTCTCTCAGGCCAATCCCGCTCCATCCATTCATTCGTCCCCTCACACAAACGTCTGTGGCCCGGCTGGGGGTAACCCCGTGCCAGGCCCTGGGAGTTGCAGGGAGCAACACAGGCTGCTCCCCCCCGCCCCGCCGCCACCCTCCCCCCATTCCTCCGCGCCCCCTCCCCGGCTGGCACTGGAGGGGCGACATGCACAGGGCAGGCAGGCGGGCAGACAGGCAGGAGCCGGGAGCCAGAGTAAGCCAGGAGGTCGGGAGGCCGAAGCATTTGGGGGAACACCTGGGGGCGGGGGGGGAGCATCCTCGTCAGAGAAACAGCAGGGACAGGCCTGCCCCTCGTGGTTCCGAATTGTGACCGGCTCTGTCCCGTCGCCCTGCCTCCGCCCGACGGGAGGTCTTTCTCCCGAAAGGACAGGTTTCTCCAGAAAGGACAGGTTTCTCCCGAAAGGACAGGGTCCCGGGACGGGAGGTCTTTCTCCCGAAAGGACAGGTTTCTCCCGAAAGGACAGGTTTCTCCCGAAAGGACAGGGTCCCGGGACGGGAGGTCTTTCTCTGGAAAGGACAGGTTTCTCCCGAAAGGACAGGTTTCTCCCGAAAGGACAGGTTTCTCCCGAAAGGACAGGTTTCTCCCGAAAGCACAGGCTCCCGCCCCGGCACGGTGACTGCCAGGAATGCAGGCCTTGGCACCGCCTCTGGTCTGTGGTCGGGGCCGGCCTGGGGAGCCGCACGGATCGGCACCCACACTCTGTTTCACTTCCAGTTCAGCCCCCAGCCTCCCGTGACCTGCTGTCCCTCACCCCCCCCCCCCCCGGGCCTTCTGCCGCCGCGAGTGACGCCGGGCCGGTTACCGAACGCGCCGAGGTCACGATCACGCGCGGCTGCAGATGCTGGAAGCCTGTGTGTGTCCCCAGGAAGCCCACCCTTGGAGGCCGGCTCCGGCGGCGGCTCCGGGACCCACGCCAGAAGGAACCCCCCGAGAGGCCCCAGGACCCACCTGGTCCGATGAAGGATCGGTTTTGTTGTGAATCCTCACGCGGGGTGTATGCCCAGTGACTGTAGAGAGCGAGGAAGAGGGAGAGACAGACACGCTGACGTGAGAGGCACATGGAGGGGCTGCCTCTCGGAGGAGCCTGCGACTGAGCTGCATGCCCCTGACCAGATTCGAACCCGGGACCCTTCGGGCTGCAGGCCGACGCGCTACCCACTGAGCCACCCAGCGGGGGCTCAGAGGAAGCGTTTGATAGCAACGTTGGTCTCACTGGGTAAGGAGTCCGCTGGAACTCCCCGCCCGCTCCCTCGGTCCCCGCCCAGCACAGTTCCGGGCACACAACCAACCTCTGAGCCAATTGGGGAACCGAGAGCCAGCCCGCTGCTCCCACGGAGAGCGCCTGGCCGTCCGACACGGCGTCGTGTGCCGTCCCCCGATTGTGCCATTTCAGGGCCGGACACATCAGTTCCTATAGTGCCTTCTTATTTTTAATTTTTTAAAATATGTTTCTACTTATCTCAGAAAGGAAGGGAGAGGGAGAGAGAGAGACAACATCAACGCTCAGAGTCAGGGATCGTCTGCCGCCTGCACACCCCACTGGAGACGGCGCCCCGCCCGGGCGTGTACCCGGCCCGGGAATCGAACCGTGACCTCCTGGTGCACAGGTCGGCTCTCAGCCCCCGAGCCGGCCAGGCCTATCGTTCCTTTTTATTTTTCTAAATACGTTTTTATTGGTTTCGGAGAGGAAGCGGGGAGAGAGTCATGGATCGGCGGCCTCCTGCTGGGGACGGAGCTCACAACTCATGTGCCCTGGGCTGGAATTCAACCCGGGACCCCTCGGTCCGCAGGCCGACGCTCTATCCCCTGAGCCACACCAGCGAGGGCTGTCATTCTTTTTCAAAAGGCGTGGTCCCAAGGCCTCAGCCGTTCAGGTGGCATTCCTGAATCAGCGCACGTCATTTCTAAGACGGGGTTCAGTCCGTGTGGACACCTCTAGCCCGCCGCCCACCCCCTGAGCCCCCCCCTCCCCAGGGGCTCCCCTGTGACGGGTCCAGCACCCCTGCCCCTTGCTCTGTGGTTTCACACAAGACAGGCATGGCCCCCCGGGCGGTGCATCGGCCTCAGCCTGAGACGTGATCTGGTCGTGGGGTGTGGCAGTGGGTCGATGTGCCTGCTCTTAGGTAGAAAGAACCCCTCTGAGGCCACCAGATGTTTTCCAGCAGAAACCGTAGCCGGAGAGCCGGGGTGTGTGATTCGTTCAAAGCGCTGGGAGGAAAGTACTGCCAACTGTGAATACTCTACCCAGCAAAACTGTCCTTCAGAGCCGGAGTGAGAAACGTTCAGCCACAGAGACAAGGGAAGGTGCTGGTCAGCACTAACGTGGCCTCACAGAGCACTGACTGGTCACAGGAGAACATCCGGGTAAAGGTCAATGTCACACTGAGAACGCCCGAGTGTCCCAGTGGTGGGTACGTCGCGTAACTCGGGTAGGAAGGTCGAAAGACAAAGCATTCAGCCCCGGCCGGCACGGCTCAGTGGTTAGAACATCAGCCCACGCACGGAAGGGTCACGGGTTCCGTCCCGGTCCAGGGTCCCTGCCTGGCGGGGCCTGTATGGGAGGGAATCGACTGATCTGTGTCTCTCACATCAATGTTTATCTTTCCCCCACCTCTCTCCCCCTTTCTCCCGCCCTTCCACTTCCTCTGAAAATAAAAAAGATAAAAATAAGTCCATGGGAAAATATCCTCGAGTGAAGATTAACCGAAGACAAAAAAAGAAAAGACAACGCATTAAGCCACTGTCCTACAACAGTTTGTTACTCAATAGCCATTGTAAAAAGATGCAAATTGTGCCGTGAAGATGGGGGCGTAGGGGAGATTCAGTATGTGTTCGACGCGGAGTGGTTATCAGCTCAAAATAGACTGCTACAAACGTAAGGTGCTTTAGGGTTCGGGGCACCCACACAACACAAGTCTGGAGTGGATGCACAAAACACAGAGAGAAATCTAAGCGTTCCAGTCATGCAGTCATCACGGTAAAAGATGGAGTGAAACAGGGGAAGGAAGGCACTGAAGGGATGCCAATCAACCAGAAAGCAGTTAGCAGGCATCACTGACCACAAGTAACAGCTATTTATTTCCCTGTCGATAGTTAACTTTAAATGTAAGTGGACGAAATTCTTCAGCCACAGTGACAGACGGATGGAAAAAGCAGACAGACTCACTTCAACAGACTCACTTCAGCTTTCAGGACACGGGCAGACCGAGTGGTGGGTGGGAAAAGGCGCCCCATGTAAGCGGAAATTTAAAAATGAAGCAGCCCTTGCTGGGGCGGCTCAGCTGGTCGGGCACCCTCCCATGCACCGAGGTTGCTGGTTCGATTCCTGGTGGAGGGGCATGCATGAGGCAGCCTATCAATGTTCTACTCTTGCACTGATGTTTCCCTTCCTCTCTCCCTCTCCCTGTATGTATATATATATATATATATATATATATATATATATATACACACACACACACACACACACACACACAGAGATAGCTATAATTATATCAGACAAAATAGACTTCAAGCCAGAGACTGTAACAAGAGACAAGGTTATTCATAACTAGAGGCCCAGGGCATGAATTCGTGCACAGTAGAGTCCCTCAACCTGGCCACCGTCTGGGATCAGGCCAAAACCAGACCCCCGACATCCCCTAAGGGGTCCTGGATTGTGAGAGTAGAGCACAGGCCAGGCCGAGGGACCCCACCAAGGCATGATTGGGGTCAAGGAGGGATGCAGGAGGTTGGCCAGCCAGAGAGGGACCAGGGACCAGGGGGGTTCCAGGGCATGTTCGGCCTGTCTCAGTCCCCATTGGCTGGACCCCAGCAGCAAGCTCACCTACCGATCAGTATGTCTTCCCCCTGGTGGTCAGTGCACATCATAGCAAGCGGTTGAGCAGCCTTAGCATATCATTAGCATATTATGCTTTGATTGGCTGGGTGGACAAGCAGACAACCAGCCACTTAGCATATTAGGCTTTTATTATATAGGCTAACTAGAGCCCAGTGCACAACTTTCGTCCCTCAGCCCGGCCTGCACCCCATCACAGTCTGAGAGCCCTTGGGGATGTCCGACTGCCATGGGGGCGGGAGAGGCCCCACCCCCACCACTGCACTCACCAACTGTGAGCCCGGCTCAGGGCTTCCAGCTGAACGGCACTCCCGCTGTGGGAGCACACTGGGCATCGGGGGGCAGTTCCGGCGTTGAGTGTCTGCCCCCTGGTGGTCAGTGCCCGTCAAAGCGACCGGTAGTTCTGCTGTTCGGTCGACTTGCATATTACCCCTTTATTATATAGTATAAAGGGGTCAATTCAACAAAAGGATGTAACAGTTTTAATGTTTATGCACCCAACATAGGAGCACTTAAACATATACAGCAAAGGTGAGCATATCTGAAGGGAGAAATAAACAGCAGCACAGGAGTAACAGGAGATTTCAGTACTCTGCTTTTAGCCACGGACACATCATCCCGACAGAAACCAACCTGGCACCAGTGAGCCTAACTGCACATTAGGTCAGGGGCCCCCGAGAGACATACGTGTCCAAAATCTCCCCCCACCCCCACCCCCCAGCAGCAGCGGGCACGCTCCTCCCGGGGCGCACGGCGTGTCCTCTGGGAGGCCACAGACCAGTTCCCAGACGCTCGGAGCCTGCAGTCCCATCCGCCGCCCTCCGAGGGGGAAGTGACCCCCCCCACACTCAGAAAAGACATGTCTCAGATCAACAACCCACTTCACACCTCAAGGAACTTTACACCTCAAAGAACTTGAAAAGCAGAACAAACGAGACCAGCCTAGCTGGCAGAGGGAGGAACCAGCAGAGACCGGAGCAGACGCCGTGAAACAGAAACTAACGAGGCCCCGGTGAGCCTGAGAGCTGGTTTTCGGAATAAGTGAAATAGACAAACTTCAGCCAAACTCACAAAAAAAGGGGGGGGGGGCAGGGTGAGAGAGGACGAAATACAATCAGAAAAAGAGGGTTGTTACAGCTGACGCCACAAATTACAAGGGATCCCGAGAGACAGGTGGACACTCATCCACCTGAACTGCAGACAGGCCGGGAGACGTGGGTAAACCCGAACACACGTGCCACCCCCCACGACCACAGCAGCAGGGCCCACCGAGGCGAGGCGTGGATACAGCGAGGGCCCCCGACAGGCGTGACGGGCAGGCGCGGCCCTCTGTGCACAATGGGACAACACTCGGCCTCTACAGAGGAGGCGGTGCTGTCATCGGCAACCACACGCGTGTTCTCGAGGGGCGCGGTGTGAAGCGAGAATCCGGACAGACGGACACGCATGGCATCATGCGCACTCGGTCTACATGCTCCTCACACACAGAAGGCACAGAGACGGGGTGGGCGGGCGGCTGCCGGGGTGGGGGTGGGGGTGGGGTTGAGGGTGGGGGTAGGAGTTCGGGTGGGGTTGGGGGTGGGGTGAGGGTGGGGGTGGGGTTGGGGTGGGGGTTGGGGTTGGGGTGGGGGTGGGGGTGGGGGTTGGGGTGGGGGTGGGGGTGGGGGTGGGGGTGGGGTGGGGGTTGGGGTTGGGGTGGGGGTTGGGGTGGGGGTTGGGGTGGGAGTGGGGGTGGGGGTGGGGGTGGGGTGTGAGCGTCCGCACTGTGTGTGCCTGCAGCCTATGCTGCTGCTTCACTGAAACTCGCGGGGAACCCACTGAACAGAGACACGAAGCTGCTGATGTGCAAGGCGGGGTGCTCACCCCACGGGCTGGCCTCACAACCCACAAACGGTGTCGCTTGAACGTGGCCCGTTTGTCAGTGCCCCGTAGCCTGTGCCCGGCCCCGTCCACCCAGGGACGGGTTGGCATGTTGTGCTCGCCCCTCGGGTCTAACTTCAGCCTCCATTCTGTTCTCCCTTCCTTCCGACCACTTCTCCTAGGTTTTACACACACACACACACACACACACACACACTCTAGAGGCCTAGTGCATGACGGGGGTCCCTCAGCCCGGCCTGACCCCTCTCAGTCTGGGAGCCCTCAGAGGTGGAGGCAAGCCGGAGATCAGGGAAAGGTGACGCCCCCATCACACCTCTGCTGCTGCCACTGCCAGCAGCGCAAGCCTCAGCCGTCCCTGGTTACCTGAGCCCCAGCCGTCCCCGGTTACCTGAGCCCCAGGTGGCCCTGGGCGGCTGGGGGCTGAGGGACTGGGGGATCTCTGGAGGCAGGGGCGCGGAGCAGCTGGGCCTGCCAGCAGGTGGGCCTGGCCTTGCCGTGGGCCTGCGGCCCCCGCGGGGCTGAGGGCACTGGTGCCGCCATCGTGGAGGGCAGGGCAGTCAATCAGCATATGCTCTCCTTATTGGCCGTGGGTGCCGCCACTTCTGCAGCAGCGTGCCGATTAGCGCATTGCCTCGTCATTACCCCCAGTCGAAGGAGGGACCTCAGAGAGCTGGGGCTGGCTTTCCTCTCACAGAAAGCCCTGCAGGCCGCCCGGCATGCACTAGGCCTCTAGAGTGTGTGTGTGTGTGTGTGCGTGTGTGTGTAAAACCTAGGAGAAGTGGTCGGAAGGAAGGGTGAACAGAATGGAGGCTGAAGTTAGACCCGAGGGGCGAGCACAACATGCCGGCCGGCGTGCTCAGTGGTCAGGGTTCGACTCCAGGCCGGGGCACGTGCCGGGCGGCGGCTCCATCCCCACTGTGGGGCGTGCAGGAGGCAGCCGGTCCGTGACTCCCTCTCATCACGGAGGCCTCTCTCTCTGAGTCATGTTCTTGTGCTTCCCTTTCCTCACCCCCATCTCCAGCCCGCAGCACGCTCCGCTCACTTTGTGTCCAAAACAGACCCGCCGTCTCCCCCAGGAGGCTTCTGACTCCTCCGCATCGGCCTGAGCACGGCCAGGGGAGGCTCCTTAAATGTCAAGCAGAGAACGCCGCTCACGCCCCCCACGGGCTTCCCATGGGCCCCGGGGAGAAGGTAGCGCCATTAGGAGCGACGGCAAGGCCCCAAATCCGGCCCCTGCCACCTCTCTGACCTCAGTCCCCCTCGCCCTCCCTCTGGCTCCCGCCGCCAGGCCCCCACATCAGGGACGCCGCCCCCCCCTGACACGTGCCTCCTCCAGTGCACGGGGCTCGCTCCCACCTCAGGCTCTACTTCCCTGCTGCCTTGTCAGTGCCGGTCCCCGTTCCCTCCGCCGGAAACTTGCTTCAGCACCCCCTCTTCCCCGTGACCCCCGGCGTGATTTCTCTCCAAAGCCCTATCACCATCTACCATGCTGTGCATCCTTTCGTTTATTTTGTCTGTGGTCCAGCCCCCATGACTGGAATGTACATTTTTAGGGTCAAGGCCTTTGTCCATTTTATTCACTCCTGTGACCCTTTCGCCTGGACGGGTGCCCCGCACATAGTAGGTGCCCAGCACATAGTAGGTGCTCAGGACCTTTTGCCGCCGGAACGAGTGGGTGGGGTGGAGGGGGCCTGGGAGACCCAGGCCTCACGGTGGCACCCGCTGCTCTGATTCAGGCATTCCCTGCCCCAGGACGCCACCTCTTCGTGTGCGAGTTTCCTTTCAGCTGTGAAACGTTTTCCCGGAACGGTCCGTCCACGTTTAGGGAAAGGATCCCCATGGAAAGCACTTTCCATTTGCGTTACACAGTGTAACCCCACTTCGAATCGTGAGACAGACCGCAGACCTGTGCGGTCCTGGGGGTTCTGTGCCCAGGGGCCAGTGGGGGATTTTTCGTGGGGGCTGAGGTGTTGGGGTAACCCGGAGTCCCTCTCATCACGGGGTCTCCCCAGAGGGGTTCCCCGGGCTGTGGAGACAGTGGCCAGGGCCTGGGGGCTGGCGCAGAGGGAAGCAGCAGGCCCTTCCCAACCGGGACGCCTCCCGAGGGTGGGCCTGCCCCTCGACGGCCTCCGGCTCTCTGTCCGTCCGTCCTGCTACCTGCAGGGGCCTGAGTCCTGCCCTGTCCTCGGCGTTTCGTTCTTTTAAGGTCGAGAAGTGGGGTAGCTGGTGACCACGTGAGCCGGGGAAGGTGGGGAGCGTTTCAGAGAACCTCGCTGTCATTCTAACGAACTGGGAATTTCCAACACGCAGCAAAAAACATTCCACAGACGAATAATTCTGAAACACACAAAAACAATGTCTGAAATCGAAATGATCGAGTGACCTAGTTACATAAACCCGCCTTCCTTCCTCCGCCTCTACGCCCCTCTCTGATCTGAGGAACGTGCCCGAGGCTTTAAAGCTGTGGCGAGGCCGCTGCCCGCAGACCAGCGCGCAGCTGAACGGACGGACGGACGGAGGGACGGCGGTGTCCCGGCCAGCGGCCCCGCAGGCAGCACCCACCCACCCGCCCGTCCGCCCGTCTGCCCGGAGGACCCAGAGCTGCCGGGGACAGGGAACCCGAGGGCTTCGTTTCTGAAGCTCGGCGAGAGCGTGGCGTCGTCTGCGGCCGGACCCCGGCTTCTCCGGTGAGTGCCGGCTGTGCCGGGCCCTGGGCGTGCCGGCCTGGCCTCCCCCGGTGTGCGTGGCTGGGGCAGCCGCCACCCACCGGCCGGGGCTTCCTTGTGGGGCTCTTGTTGCCCTGGGGGCAGGCAGGGCTCAGCCCTGGGGGGACCTGGGAGGGAGACCTGCTGGGGGGAGGAGGGGGCGGCCGGTTTCATGCGATGCTGGCGAAAGTTCTGAGAGCCGTTCGAGCAGAGTTAGGAACCATCGCCCATTGCCCATCGCCCACTGAGGGAGGGGGAGGAGGAGGGTGAGGGTGGAGGGTGGAGGGTGGAGGGTGGAGGGTGAGGGTGGAGGGTGGAGGGTGGAGGGTTGGGGTGGCTCTGAAAGGAAACTCGCACATGAAGAGGTGGCGTCCTAGGGCAGGGCATGCCTGTGGCCTGTCCCCCGCGGACGTGACCTGTGACCCCCAGCACCTGTGGCCGGAGGCAGGCTGACCGCTGGGAGGGCTGTCGGGACGCGGCTCGCAGGGCTCAGGGGGCTGAGCAGGCCTCGGTGTGAGGCTGGGCGGCCAGGGGGAGCGCAGGGCCAGGACCGGCCGACAGGTCCTGGGTGCTGGGCACTGTGTGCTGTGGGGGTGCCTGGGGCTGCGGGGCCTAAGGTGCCGGGGCCTCAGGGGTGATGGCTGGGGCGGGGGTGACACGTGGTGAGCAGAGCGGGCGGGGACAGGCCGGGGGGGACACCGCGGGACGGACCAGAGGAGGCAGGGGGGAGGAGGGCGAAGGTGCGAACCCCCCGGAAACGCCGGGCCCTGCTCGCTCTCCGTGCGGCTCCCTCTCGCCTGGCAGTGAAAGTGTGAGACGGCGGACGGTCTGAGCACTCCCTGCACCCGCGCCAAAACCGCCCTGAGCTGCCGGGCTCCCGTCTCGCCTCTCCCCGGGAGCCCCGAGGACAGACCCAGAGAGAGGACACGGGGAACGGGCCCCCCGAGCCTGCGCACCCCGTTTCTCCAGGGAGGGGGGCGGGCGGCTCAGGGCACCTCGACTGCTGACCCCTTTGCCGGCCGTTCGCGTAAGCAGCCGCCTGGCTCGGGCGCCGAGGGCAGCAGGGAGAGGTCGGCCGGGGTCAGGCTCCGGGGAGCCAGGCGGACGGAGGCCCTGCCCTCAGACGTTGGGGA
>CM050517.1:103883081-103918081 GCA_027563665.1 Antrozous pallidus
GACCACACACAGGACCACACGCAGGACCACACACAGGACCACACGCAGGACCACACACAGGACAGCACACAGGACCTCACACAGGACCACACACAGGACCACACGCAGGACCACACACAGGACAGCACACAGGACCTCACACAGGACCACACACAGGACCACACGCAGGACCACACACAGGACCACACGCAGGACCACACACAGGACAGCACACAGGACCTCACACAGGACCACACACAGGACCACACGCAGGACCACACACAGGACAGCACACAGGACCACACACAGGACCACACACAGGACCACACGCAGGACCACACACAGGACCACACGCAGGACCACACACAGGACAGCACACAGGACCACACACAGGACCACACGCAGGACCGCACACAGGACCTCACACAGGACCACACACAGGACCACACGCAGGACCACACACAGGACAGCACACAGGACCTCACACAGGACCACACACAGGACCACACGCAGGACCACACACAGGACCACACACAGGACCACACACAGGACAGCACACAGGACCACACACAGGACCACACACAGGACCACACGCAGGCCCGCTGGCGCCAGGCTCTGTCCTCGGTGCCGCGTCCTCAGTCTCCGTGGCCGTCGGTTTCTGTGGGGGGGACGCGCGTGGAGCTCGCAGTCCTCTCCCCACCCGCTGAGGAGGCCGGCGCGGGGGCGGGTCAGACCCGTCGTGGCCGGCGCGGGTCTGACGTCGCAGCGGGAATCTCCACGCACACGGCCGCCCCCG
Organism: Antrozous pallidus; assembly: GCA_027563665.1. Lineage (NCBI taxonomy): Eukaryota > Metazoa > Chordata > Mammalia > Chiroptera > Vespertilionidae > Antrozous > Antrozous pallidus. Next base: position 103,883,857 of record CM050517.1, read on the forward strand.
CCCTCTGTGGCCTCACGGGAGCCGCCTCCCCTCCCCGGGGTGCAGCCGGCAGCCTCTCTGCACAGCGTGTCGGCTTGAGCGAGCGTCCCGGCCGGCCGTGTCTGTCACGACGGAGAACTGGCCGCCGTTTCCGCGCCTGCCCCGGTCAGGGGCGCGCACTCCGGCGGACGGCGTCGTGGCGGGGCGTTCTCTCCCGTTTCAGAGCGAGGACACCACCCCTCGGGGTTGAGGAGACAGCATCGGGGAAACCTGCAGAGTCCCCCACCCCCGGCCCCTGGGAGCCGGCCGCCAGCCCCGCCCACGGCTGCAACCCCTGCCCCCGCGCCCCGGCCGCAGGCACGTCTGACTCCCACGTCTCCTGTTCTGTGACCTGCTGCCGGCCACGCCTCAGCTCCCACCGCCCGCGTCCAGCCCCCCACCCCCCCGCGTGGGGTTGGCGGGCCTGTGCTCCCTTCTGCTCACGCTGTTCCCCCGCCCCCCACCCAAGGCAAGGTCCCTGTCTCTGGGCTGCACGCTCTTCACACCCCCAGTGTGGCTTCCCGGCAACAGCCCACAGGTAGCCTGGTGTGGCGGGTGGCCGCGTGGCCGCGTGGCCGCGTGGTGGGTGGGAAGCGTGGTGTGTGGCAGCGTGGCCTGCCCCCCGTGTGCCTCCGCTCCCCACTGTGTGAATTCTGAAAGGCGGGGGACACGCTGTCCGAGCTGAAATCTGTGTGCGCAGCGGCGCGCGTGGCCGTCACGGACCTATCACGTTATAACAGGCGGAGGGCGGACTTCACTTTGAAACGCAGCGGGAATATTGGGATGTAGAACATTCCAGACTCCATCCAGGCCAGTGAGCCCGGAGCAGCAGCCTCATGGACAGAAGGGACGGCAGCTGCACAGGGCGGTGCTGGGAGAGCCTCCTGTCTCTGCAGCTGCCTCGGAGCCTTCCCCCCACGGCCCTGCGCCTCTGAAAGGTGGCCACGTAGAGGGGTGACCCTTGTCCCGGGGGGGGGGGCACGACCGGCCACTGAGCGCTCAGCCCGCCCTCCTCCACGTGGCCACACACAGCTGCCTGCTCTCCACCGGCCCGTCTGGGGTCAGGAATGCCAATCGGCTTCTCTCCTCAGCAGCACTTCCTGCCACCGCTCCTGCCACAGGCCCGCGTCCCGCCTCCACCTAAACAGGACATGGGGGGGGGGGGGTTGGGGGGCAGGTGGACGAGATGGATCTGAACCGGGGGTGTCTCCACACCCCCAGCACCCCTGCTGGCAGCCTGCACCCTCAGCCCAGACAGAAAATCCTGTCCTCAGGGCCGGGAGGGCAGAGGGGGACCGCGGCCGGTGTAGGGGGTGCGGGCGGCTGTGGTCGCCGGGCCCAGAGCAGCGACGGGGGCTGCTGCACCTGCTGCTCGGCCGGTGGGAGGGGGGCGGGGGGGGGCGTGCGTGCGGACACCGGTCACCGGCGGAGAGGCCAGCGGCCTGAGCAGTGGACGCTGAGCCGGCCCAGCGTCTCGGCCCCGGTCCCTCGGCTGTGACACTCTCAGAGTCTCCAGGCCTGGTCACAGCCAGCTGCCTGGGGTGAGCACCTCGCCGACTCCATCTTCCCACCGAATCCGGATCCGCACCCTGAGCTGAGCGCCGGGGTCTCGGCCGCTGCTCCCCCACCCCGAGCTGTGCTCTGAGCTGAAGGCAGGGCGGTCCCCGGTTCGCACCTGCCGTCGATCGGCCGGTCCCCACGTGGGGCTCGCGAGCGTGTTCACGGCGACGTGACTGCCGTCCAGCGCTCCAGGCCACGGCCTGTGGGCGGGACACCTGCTGGGACACGGTGGCCACGCCAGGAGCCGTGTCCTCCGCGCCGTTTGACACGCCCCGCCCCGCCCCCCCAGGGCGCCCCGGGGCGGGGACTGTCCCGTCTGCGGCACAGCGAGGCGGGCGCCGGGTGGGGAGGGGTCGGCGACCGCCTGGGTGCACTCGGCACCTGCCCGGGAGGCCCGGCTCAGCGCCTCCCCGCCTTCCCAGGCAGCCGGCCGGCGTCCCCGGCCGACGGGAGACGGGGAAGGGTGGCTCCCCAAGCCCCCTGGCTTCGGGCCCTCCTGGGAGGGAGTCACATGATGACCTGCGGGCCGTGGGCCGGAGGTGGTTAACATCTGCATTCGGGCAAATAGGCGTTGCTTCTAAGTAGGAAGTGGCCTGTGTCTGGGGCCAGTGTCAGTCTCCAGGAGCCTCCCTCCACGGCCAGGAGCCCCTCTTGTTCTGGGTCCCCCCACCCCCCCGCCCGCCCCGGCCGTCGTGGGAGCCGGGAGCCGTGCCAGCGCGTGGCCGGAACGCCGGGGTCGGATCGAGGCGTCAATCAAGGTAAGCGCGGCGGCGGCGAAGGGGCGTCTCTTCTCCAGCTGCCAGGCCTCGGCCTCGCTGCCCCCGGTCCGAGGGACCTGACACTCGGAACCCTTCCCTCCCGGCTCCCGGCCCTGAGTGCTGGCAGCTGACCAGGCTGCACCTGGCAAACACTGGTGCTTCGGACGCGGCCCTCGGGGCTTAGCAGCGCCCCGTCCAATGCAGAAGCCCAGGGCCCTGGGAGGACAGCGTCCGCCGCGCCCTACGGCCCTCCCCGGGGCCGGGGCCGGGGCTCGGGGCCCTGCTTTCTGGGGAGACGCTCCCGCTTCGTCCGCTGGGCGCAGTGTCTGCAAGGCTGACGGCGAGAAGCTCGGGGTGCCGGGGCGATGCAAACGGTGAGCAGCGCACCCCAAGGCACGGAGCCCCCGTGGGGAGGGGCCGGCTCCAGGGAAGGGCTCACTGGGCAGGAAAGCTGTGCGGACAGGAGCAGCTCTGCTCACACACGGCGCCCGGCCGGCCGTGGGGGTCACAGCGGGGCCCCCCATGTCCGGGGGCCCGAAAGGCAGGCAGAGGGGATGCGGTGCCGAGTCAATGGGCCGCCGAGGAGGGTCACAGAGGCCGTGTGTGCAGACCAAGCATCCGAAGCAGCAGAGGAACCAGAAGAAGCGAGAGAGAGCGAGAGCTCAGGGCTCTCGACACAGAAGAAGCTGGAAAACACCTTCGGGCGCGGCGACCGCACTCGCCGAAAAGCAGAAGGAAGCGGGGGGTTTCGTCCCTGGCGGCGGCGGACCTGAAAACCACCGGGGGGCCGAGGGCCGGGGCCGAGGGGTCGAGAGAGCGCAGATGCGGCCGGGGCTCCGGCCTCAGGGCGAGGGTTTTAAACTGCGCTCCGCGTACGGTCTCGGGGTGCCTCGCAGCCCCCCCCACCCAGGCCCTCGGGACGCAGTGACGGGGGCAGAGGAGCCCACAGGCTCGGGGGGGGGGGGGGGGGCTGGCGTCCCGGCTGCCAGGCGGGCGCACTGCCCACCTCGGGGGGTGCGAGGGCAGAGACGCGGGTGTGGAGCGGTGACCCCCAATGTCTAGAACATACTCAGAACGCACACATACATGCATGCATGCACACACACGCACACACACGTGCACGCGCGTCGCACACGGACACAGCACATGCATCGCACATGCGTGCCCCGGTTTACAGCACATCGCAAGCAGCATATTCCACTCTAATCAACAACTATACACTCAACAATTCATCAGCGGATCACATGGCACTCGTTCTCTTACTCATTCTGGAGAATACCTGAAGAGATATCAAGACAATACTCACTTCCCCACACACGTGCATCACTCGCCCTCTTTCCCAGTCCCGCCCCTTGTCCTGCGGCTTCCCCGTTTACGGAAACAGCTCAGACCGTCCGTCTCTGGTTTAGTTTTAAGACGCGCCCTCGTGACTGAACTGGTGTGAATGGACTCGGACGCTGTCCTCGCCGGCAGTGTTTCCGTGCTGTGGGCAGGAGGCTGCGCCCCAGTCAGTGCTCCCGGGGGAGTCTGCCTTGGCCCGTGGCCCAAGGACGGGGGGGGGGGGGGGGGGGGCGGCGTCGGCCACAGCCGCCTTCCAGCTCCTCTGCTCCGGGATCGCGCTGCCCCGGCCCCCCTGGGACCCACTGCCAACTCTCCACGGGTGCGCTGTCTGCAGCCGGTCTCCCTCGGACGCTGGTGCAGCCCACGGGCCTGGTCACTGCCTGTGGCCTGAGGCACCCAGAGCCCCCACGTGTGAAGCCGTGGTCTCTGAGGCCCCGGGGTCCCTGCGGTGTGTGGGCGCGAGGGTGTGGGCACGAGGGTGTGGGGGGCCGGTGCTGCCTGCTCTCCATGAGCTCTGTGTGGAGTGTCAGCCCCTCGGCGGCCCCCCCCCCCCATGGCCTCGGCCTCAGGGCGCGTTCTGTTCGCTTCCGAGGGAATTCAGAACCGCGGTCCGTCTCAGACGTGGGTTTTGCTCGTGGCTCCTAACCAGACGGGATGGGGAAACCACGTTATTCTGTTGTTAAATGTAAACTAACATTGTAAGTGCCACGTCGCAGTGTGACTCTAAGTAACGCCTCTCCACGCGCGATGTTCACCGAAGGCACAAATGTGACGTCTGTGTGGGGGGAGGGGATCTGCTCTGTGAGGGCCATGCGGGCTGTGGGGGGAGGGGATCCGCTCTGTGAGGGCCACGGGGTCTGTGTACGGGGAGGGGATCCGCTCTGTGAGGGCCACGGGGTCTGTGTACGGGGAGGGGATCCGCTCTGTGAGGGCCACGGGGTCTGTGTACGGGGAGGGGATCCGCTCTGTGAGGGCCATGCGGGCTGTGGGGGGAGGGGATCCGCTCTGTGAGGGCCACGGGGTCTGTGGGGGGAGGGGATCCGCTCTGTGAGGGCCACGGGGTCTGTGGGGGGAGGGGATCCGCTCTGTGAGGGCCATGCGGGCTGTGGGGGGAGGGGATCCGCTCTGTGAGGGCCACGGGGTCTGTGTACGGGGAGGGGATCCGCTCTGTGAGGGCCATGCGGGCTGTGGGGGGAGGGGATCCGCTCTGTGAGGGCCACGGGGTCTGTGGGGGGAGGGGATCCGCTCTGTGAGGGCCACGGGGTCTGTGGGGGGAGGGGATCCGCTCTGTGAGGGCCATGCGGGCTGTGGGGGGAGGGGGTCCGCTCTGTGAGGGCCACGGGGTCTGTGTACGGGGAGGGGATCCGCTCTGTGAGGGCCATGCGGGCTGTGGGGGGAGGGGATCCGTTCTGTGAGGGCCACGGGGTCTGTGTGGGGGGAGGGGATCCGCTCTGTGAGGGCCATGCGGGCTGTGGGGGGAGGGGATCCGCTCTGTGAGGGCCACGGGGTCTGTGGGGGGAGGGGATCCGCTCTGTGAGGGCCATGCGGGCTGTGGGGGGAGGGGATCCGCTCTGTGAGGGCCATGCGGGCTGTGGGGGGAGGGGATCCGCTCTGTGAGGGCCATGCGGGCTGTGTGGGGGGAGGGGATCCGTTCTGTGAGGGCCACGGGGTCTGTGTGGGGGGAGGGGGTCCGCTCTGTGAGGGCCACGGGGTCTGTGTGGGGGGAGGGGGTCCGCTCTGTGAGGGCCACGGGGTCTGTGTACGGGGAAGGGGCAGTGGCTCTGTGGGGCTTCCCCGTACAGTGGGTCCCTCGGCGGGGCTGAGGCAGCTGGGACGCCGGGACGAGGTGATGGGTGGGGGTGAGCTGCGTGTGTGCGTCCCTGAGCCTCTGGGTGCAGAGGGGTGGGGGGGCCACCAGATGGCCAGCTGTGCCTGGCCCCTGAGCTCCCAGCTGGCCCCTGAGCCAGCTCCTAGCGGCTCCCGGGCCGCCTGCCGTGTCCAGACAGCACCAGGTGGGGGGGTGTCCCTCAAGCACAGCTCTCCGGGCGCTGCCTCGCTCCGCCAAATGTCCAGGAGGATGGCACCCTCAGCGTTTCCCAAACTCACCTACCCCAGGGCACCCTGCCCCCTCTGCACAATCTTCGGGATCACGGGGGCAAAGGGCACGCACCTGCAGACAGTGCCCCGTCCGCGCACCTGGCTGGGAGTGGGTGCTGGCGACCCAGACCGCAGTCCCGGTCTCCCCGGCACCCGGCTTCCCGGCACCGCCTCGGGGGTGGTTCCCGGCCAGGCCACCGAGTCCCCACAGACGCCACCACAGACGCCACCACAGACTCACGTGGACTGTTTCAGGGAAGCGATGCTGCTGACACGCCCGGCTCCCGGGACTCGGTTCTCAGGGCAAGTTCTTCCCGCTGAGCCGGGCGTGTGCCGGCCGCCGGCGTGTCGTGGTGGCCTGTGTCAGCAGCACCGCTTCCCTGAAACAGTCCACGTGGCGTCTGTGGGGACTCGGTGGCCTGGCGGCTGGATCACCCCAGCGGCGGTGCTGGGAAGCCGGGAGCCGGGAGCCGGGGACGGGCTGCGGTCTGGGTCGCCAGCACGGACCCCCCGCCAGGTGCGTGGACGGGGCGCTGTCTGCAGGTGCGTGCCCTTTGCCCCCGCGGTCCCGAACACCACCCCCAAGCAACACGGAACTCACACCAGGGTCCCCGCGATGAACCCTGAAATTCTAGTCACAGGAATCCGAGGGGATGGAAACAGGGCCCTCGGGGAGACAATCCAGCGCGGACACCCTCACCTCCCAGCGAGGCCAGCAGCTCCCGCAGCCCCGCCCCCGCAGCCCCGCCCCCCGAAGCCCCGCCTCCCAAAGCCCCGCCTCCCAAAGCCCCGATTGGGGGGCTGGAGGGGTGGTGGCCACAGCTGCCCGCAATGGGAGGGAGAGCTGAGGCCACCCATCGGGCGTTGGAGGGACAGCGTGGGGGTCACCTCACAGGAGCCCGTCAGGGGAGCCGTGGGCCGTGCTGGCTCCCTCTTCACACGCGGGGCACACGCGGGCCTGCGGGTGAGGCAGACTCGGCCGGTGGGACCCGTGTCCCCGCCAGCGCACCCGGCACCTGCCTCCACCGTGTCTCCCTCCTCCTGACCCCTCCCGTGGGCGAGAGGATGGAACGAGTGAGAGGCCGGGAATTGGGGAGCCGGCGGGGGTGGGGCGTGTGCAAGAGAGTAAGGCAGCGGGAGGACACAGCTGAGGTGAAGGGTGAGCCTGAAAGAGCAAAGCTCTCTTGCCTGTGTCGCCTCAGGGGTGGGGTTCCAGCCCTTCCCTCTCAGGCCAGCCCCACCCTCCCTCACCTCCCGTCAGGTTCTGGAGCTGCCCCAGCCCCCGGCAGCTCGGTGAGCGCTGGGACGGGTGGGTGGGTGGGTGGGTGTGTGGGGCTGGTGCAGACACTCAGCGCTCAGTCCCGTTCCCCGCAGGCGTACCCCGCCTGCCGCCCTCACTGTGTCCCCCGACAGCAGGTCTGTCCTCGGAGCCTCTTGGACCACGCCCTCTTACCCTGCCCCACGCACGGGTCCCTGAGGACCCGCCGTGTCTGCCTGGAAGACGAGCGATTGTTACGAAGGTTGGCACTGGAGATATATTTATATATAACATACCAGAGTCCCGGTGCACAAAATTTCGCACTCTGAGGGGGGGTCCCTCAGCCTGGTCTGTGTCCCCTCAACGTCTGAGAGCCCTCGGTGCTTGTAACCCAGACCGAAGCCCCTCCCCGGTCTCCCCGGCACTGCTGCCGCCCGAGGGGACTCAGCCGGCCGTGGGGAGTGGGCCGAAGCCGGCAGGCAGACATCTTGGTGCTGCTGTGGAGGCGGTAGAGGTCTCGCCACTGCCGCCGTGCTCCCCAACCATGAGGCCTGCTCCTGGCTGAGCAGTGCTCCCCCCGTGGGAGTGACGGACCACCAGGGGGCAGCTCCTGCACTGAGTGTCTTCCCTCTGGTGGTCGGTGCACGGCATAGTGAGCGGTCGAGAGGCCTTAGCATATCATTAGCATATGACCCTTTGATTGGTTGAACGGACAACCAGGCACTTAGCCTACTAGGCTCTTAGTATCGCTCAACCGGTCGCTATGACGTGCACTGACCCCCCCAGGGGGAAGACATTCTGGTAGGTGAGCTTGCTGCTGGGGTCTAGCCGATCAGGACTGAGCAAGGAGGGCCGGACACGCCCTGGCGCCCTCCCTCCTGAGGTCCCTCTCTGTGGCCGGCCTCCCACACCCTCCCTGGCCCGGATCCTGCACCCACGGGGTCCCTCAGCCTGGCCTGTGCCCTCTCACAATCTGGGACCCCTAGGGGGGTGTCAGAGAGCCGGTGTGAGCCCAATCCTGCAGGCCAGGCCGAGGGGCCCCCGCTGGTGCGTGAATTGGTGCACTGGACCTCTGGGACAGGACGCACACATTCCTGCTGCCTTTCCCAGCCAGGGAGTCTCGTCAGCACGTCCTGAGCACAGCCCTCACGGTCAGAGGCTAAAGAAAACCCTCGGACGGCTCCCCTGCCGTTGGCGAGCGCTGTGGGCTGTCCGGGTTCGGACCGACTCCCCCGCACAAGCTCGTCGGGGGACCTGGTGGCCTGTGTCCGCAGTTTTGTGCAGATCCGTCTGCAGTGTTGCTGGCCTCACCCTTGTTCACCCTGAGCATCAGGAATCCCCGAATCGCAGCCCACAGCCACATCCGGGCCAGCCCACGCGCGCGCGTGTGTGATCGTCCACAACCACGTTCGAGCCGTGTGGTGGAGCCGGCCTGCGGCTCAGTGTGTCAGCCTGTGAACCGGGAGGTCTCGGTTGGATTCCCGGTCAGGCCACATGTCCCGGTTTCGGGTTTGATCCCCAGCGAGGGGCGTGCAGGAGGCGGTCGATGCGTGTTTCTCTGTCGTTGATGTTTCTAGCTTTTTCTCCCTCTCCCCCCTCTCTCTCTAAAAAGGTAAATGAGCCGAAACCGGTTTGGCTCAGTGGATAGAGCGTCGGCCTACAGACTGAAGGGTCCCAGTTCAATTGGGGTCAAGGGCATGTACCGTGGCTGCAGGCACATCCCCAGTGGGGGGCGTGCAGGAGGCAGCTGATGGATGTTTCTCTCTCATCGATGTTTCTGACTTTCTATCCCTCTCCCTTCCTCTCTGTAAAAAAATCAATAAAATATATTTAAAGAAATAAAAATAAATAAAAATAAAGAGGTGAATGAAGCCCTATTAAACAAATAAAATGTAGTGTGGCAGAGACCCTGTGACTGCAGGGCCTGAGACCTCAATCTGGCCTCCCAGGAGGGTGCTGCCCCCTGCTGGCAGAGGGGGTGTTTGTGCGGCACCCCTGTGTGTGCTCCTGTTCCTGTGGGCCCTTCCAGATTTGTGTCCTAACTCCCGTGTCTTCTGCTTCCTTTCCTGCCCAGGGAGCCTCCTGTCCCGTCATCCTCGTGGGCGGGCCCTCAGCTCTGCCCGGCACTGGCTCCAGCGGCACCATGAGTGAGGTGAGTGTCCCCGGGGTGTGGGCTGGGGGCAGGCGTGGGGTTCACTGTGGCTCCTTGAAAATTGCCGGGCAGTAGGCGAAGCCGGTGTGGCTCAGTGGACAGAGCGTCGGCATGTGGACTCAGGGGTCCCAGGTTCGATTCCGGTCAAGGGCATGGACCTTGGTTGTGAACACATCCCCAGTGAGGGCTGTGCAGGAGGCAGCTGATCGATGCTTCTCTCTCATGGATGTTTCTAACTCTCTATCCCACTCCCTTTCTCTCTGTAAAAAAATCAATAATATACCATATTTTCCGGCATATAAGACGACTTTTGAACCCAGGAAAATCTTCTCAAAAGTCGGGGGTCCTCTTACATCCCAGGTGTAAAAACACCACAGCTTGCAGTTATGATGGGCGTTGCTAACTCGCCAGGGTCTTGCCCCGCACTTGCTCTCTCTGTTGTTTGTTATCTTCCTCCTGTCCTCATCTGTTCCGGTCGTCTTATACGCCGGAAAATGCGGCATATTAAAAAAAATAATCCTATCTAATAAAAGAAAAACATGCAAATTACCATACCTTTGATACGCTACCAGCCAATCAGGAGCAGGGGGCGGGGCCTAGATGCACGAGGCGAGGGGCAGCGGCGGGAGGGGCCCTGGCCTGGGGAGTGGACGCTGGGCTGGTGGTCCCGGCCTGGGCCCCACGGAGGGGTGCCGTGGGCCGGCTGGCGGCAGCAGGGCAGCATCCGCTGCTCCCCAGGCCTGGGCGTCGTGGAGGAGCGGGACCCGTGGGGTTTAGGCCGGGCCGGGCTGTGGGCAGGGTGCTTGCAGCTGCCTGTGTTTGGGGCCGGCCTGAGTGAAGCTGGCCCAGGTCCTGGGTGCCTATAGCTGGCCAGAGGGAAGGAAGCCTGGGTCTCAAGTGTCCGGCAAGGCAGAGGCAGTTAGGAGCAATCAGGCCAGCGGGGGAGCACTTAGGGAGAACCAGACAGGCAGGCAGAGGTGGTTAGGGGTGATCAGGCAGGCAGAGGTGGTTAGCAGCGATCACAGAGGCAGGCAGAGGAGTCGGGGCGATCAGGCAGGCAGGCCAGTGGGCAGTTAGGAGCCAGTGATCCTAGATTGTCAGAGGGATGTCCGACTGCCCACAGTCAGACATCCCTGAAGGGGTCCCTGATTGGAGAGGGTGCAGGCTGGGCTGAGGGAACCCCCCCTTCCATGCACGAATTTCATGCACCGGGGGCCACTAGTGATAAAAATAAAAACTAAAGAAAGAACACTGCCCAGCGGCTAACTCTCCCTCCGCCCGTCCCAGGAGCCGGTGACCCTCCTGGACGCCTACGAGGAGGGCGAGGTCGACTACAACACCACGGCGGACTACGCCTCGGACCCCACGCTGCTGTGCGTGCTGAAGGACGTGCGGGACTTCTCCCGCCTGTTCGTGCCCATCACCTACTCGCTGATCTGCGTCTGCGGCCTCCTGGGCAACGTGCTGGTGGCCCTCACCTTCGCCTTCTACAGGAAGGCCAGGTCCATGACGGACGTGTTCCTCCTCAACATGGCGCTGGCGGACATCCTGTTCGTCCTGACGCTGCCCTTCTGGGCGGCCTCGCACGCCGCCGGCCGCTGGCCCTTCGGCGGCGCCCTGTGCAAGCTGGTGCGCGGTGTGTACGCCGTCAACTTCCACTGCGGCATGCTGCTGCTGGCCTGCGTCAGCCTGGACCGCTACGTGGCCATCGTGCAGGCCACCCGCTCCTTCCGGCTGCGGGCCCGCCTGCGGGCGCACCGCGGCGCCCTCTGCCTGGCCGTGTGGGCCCTGGCCGCCCTCCTCTCCGTCTGGACCTTCGTCTTCCACCAGCAGTACAAGCAGCAGGACATCGAGGTGTGCGAAGCCCGGTACCTGGAGGTGTCCGAGCCCCTGCGCTGGAAGCTGGTGCTGCTGGGGCTGCAGCTGCTGTGGGGCTTCTTCGTGCCGCTGCTGGTCATGACCTTCTGCTACCTGCTCATCGTCCGGACGCTGGTGCGGGCCCACAACTCCAAGCGGCACAGGGCCGTCCGCGTGATCGTGGCCGTGGTCCTGGTGTTCCTGGCCTGCCAGGTCCCCCACAACGTGGTGCTGCTGGTGAAGGCGGCGAACCTGGGCAGGCTGGGCCGGTCCTGCCAGGGCGAGAGGGTGCGGGGCTACCTGGAGACAGGCACCGAGGTGCTGGCCTTCCTGCACTGCTGTCTCAACCCCGTGCTCTACGCCTTCGTGGGCCAGAAGTTCCGCAGCTACTTCCTGAAGGTGGCCAAGGACCTGCTGTGCGTGGGGAGGCGGCGCGCGCCTGGCCCGGCCTGCACCCGGCTGCACGCAGAGGCCTTCCCCTCCCGGCGGAACAGCGAGACCGCCGACCACGACAACCCGTCCTCCTTCACCATGTGATGCCCCCCCGGGCGCCGTGGCCGCGCTCGCGTGGCGGGAGGACTCGTGGGTGTGTGTGTGCGCGTGTCCTCCCCCCCCCAGGGACCGGACCGCCGTGGGCTTGGGCTGTGGACACGGGGGGAGGGGGAGTGGAGAGGTGGGGCTCATGTAGCTTTCCTCCACCAGAAACTCTGATTCACCGCCGCCGAGGCTGGCACCCCCGAAAAGGACCCCACGCAGCACAGACCGGATGCAGTCCCGGGCGACGCCCTGTCTTGGGGGGGGGGGCGCTGACAAACAGAGCGTTTTGGGAAATATTCCCAGACCAGCCCTACACGGCCATTTCTCCCGGTCAGAGGAAAGCAATACCCAAAACAAACAACACACACACACACACACACACACACACACACACACAAAAAAAAAAAAACCCAAAAGGTGAAACAAGGACACTGTTGAGGCACACAGGGACCCTGTCCCCTTCCGGGGGGGTTGGGGGGCAGGCCATGAAGAGGCTCCCGGCTCTGCTGAGGACTCGGAGACGGCTCCCTAAAGCCAGAGGTCCATTAGGAATTGGGTTTCCTCCACTCTCTGAGCTTCTAGAAAGTTCTGAAACTCGTGTCTGGAAGGCCGTGTGCATGTAGGAGCACAAGAGGGAAAAGCTCACCTCGTTGGAGAGACAGGCGTGCTGGGGAGACGCCGACACGCGTTCCGGGGGCCGGCGCGTGTGACGCGGACGGACGTGGCTCCGCAGCTTCCTCTCCGCTCGCCGGCGTTACCGGGTCCGCGTGAGATTCGCCGTGACCTCTCGGGGCCCGAAGTCTGTATTTCACTTTTTAAAAGCCACTTTACAGCCACGAGTTTTTAAACGTTTCTTTTTCGTCGATTTCAGAGAAGAAGGGAGAGAGAGAGAAACGTCCGTGAAGAGAGAGAGTCGCGGAGCGGCGGCCTCCCGCACGCCCCCCGCTGGGGACGGAGCCACACCTGGGCCTGAGCCCGACCCGGAGTCCAGCCGTCACCCCTGGTTCCAGGTCGACGCTCAGCCACGGAGCCGCACGGCCAGGCCTGACGTCAGCGTGTGAAACACGGGGTTGGCTTTGCAAAGCGAAGCTGGTTTGCAGGGGAAGTAGAGACGGTCTTGCAGCCTCGGCGTTCCGTCAGTGACACCACCGTGTGCAAGACTCTCCCGCCCTTTGCCCCGTGAGCGGCCACCTCCAGAAATCAGAGCGAAGGAGGCACCCCAGTGGCCTCTTTCAGGCGCCCGGCGCAGACAGGACCCCACGTAGCACGGACAGGACCCCACGTGACATGGGCAGGACACCAGGTGGCACAGATGGGCCCCTACGTGGCCTGGACAGGACTCCACACGGCATGGACAGGACCTATATGCCACGAACAGGCCCCCATGAGGCATAGACTCACGTGGCACAGACAGGCCCCCACGTGGCATGGACAGGCCCCCATGCGACACGGACAGGCCCCCACGTGGCACAGACAGGACCCCACGTGGCACAGACAGGCCCCCCGTGGCACAGACAGGACCCCCTGTGGCACAGACGGGACCCCACGTGGCACAGACAGGCCCCCACGTGGCACAGAGAGGCCCCCACGTGGCACGGACAGGCCCCCCGTGGCACAGACGGGACCCCACGTGGCACAGACAGGCCCACGTGGCACGGACATGCCGGGGCCTGGCACCCGGAAAGGGACTCCTCTGTGTGACCGGAATCCCCGGGGGAGGAGGGCGCCCCTCTAAGCGGCCGTCCTTCCCGACTTGGCCGCGTGAATAAAAATGTCTCTGAATGTCCCGCGTGCTCTGTTTCTCGGTCGCGTCCTGCCCGCGCCGTGATCGGGTGAGTGCGGCTCAGCCACTATATTCGGCGCCCACCCCAGGCACAAAGCCGTGGGGGCTTCTCCTGCAGAAACGCCCGGGTGTCCCCTGGCCCCTCCCCCGGCTCGGCGCCTTCTCTCACCGCCGGTGCTGTGTCAGGCCCTGGGTGGCCGGGGGGCCCCCCTGCCTGCCCGTTTGTGGGGCTCAGGGTGGCCTCCTGTCGAGATCCCAGTGGCCCACAGCCTCCCCTCAGTAACCGGACCCCGTCAGTCTGAGTTTGCAGACAGCTACATTTGAAATTAGAGTCAACTTTTTATTTATTATTACTAGAGGCCTGGTGCATGAAATTCATGCATGGGGGAAACGGGGGGATCCCTCAGCCCAGCCTGCACCCTCTCCAATCTGGGACCCCTTGAGGGATGTCCGACTGCCAGTAGGATCGGGTCTAAACGGGCAGTCGGACATCCTTCTCACAATTCAGGACTGCTAGCTCCAAACTGCTCACCTGCCTGCCTCCCTGATTGCCCCTAACCGCTTCTGCCTGCCAGCCTGATCACCCCCTAACCACTCCCCTGCCAGCCTAATTGATGTCTAACTGCCCCCAACTTCCCTCCTCTGCCGGCCTGATCGCTCCCAACTGCCCTCCCTTGCAGGCCTGGTCCCTCCTAACTGCCCTCCCCTACAGGCTTGATCGCCCCCAACTGCCCTCCCCTGCAGGCCTGGTCTCTCCTAACTGCTCTCCCCTGTTGGCCTGATCGCCCACAACTGCCCTCCCTTGCAGGCCTGGAACCTCCCAATGGCCCTCCCCTGCTAGCCCATCTTGTGGTGGCCATCTTGTGTCCACATGGGGGCAGGATCTTTGACCACTGGGGGCAGCCCTCTTGTGTGTTGGAGTGATGGTCAATCTGCAAATTACTCTTTTATTAGATAGGATGTTTAATATACTTTTATTGATCTCAGAGGAAGGGAGAGGGAGAGAGGGATAAAAACATCAGGGTGAGAGAGAGTCATGGATTGGATGCCTCCTGCATGCCCCCCACTGGGGACCGAGCCCACAACCCTGCACATGCCTGACCAGGAATCGACCCCTGACCTCCTGGTTCATAGGCCGATGCTCCACCACCTGACCATACGGAGCCAATATTTTATGTTTCACCTCTGCCTGGTTCTAGAAGACTGACGGGGTTCTTCGATTCGAGGTGACGTTCGGGGTCCTTTCACTGAACCCGTTACACGGGGAGACGAGGCCACGCATGTCCTGCTAAGACCTTCCTCCTCTCTTCAGGGGACAAGGCTGGGAAGGCGACCTGCCCGAGGCCCCACTGCCTCCCGGATGGGGCGCCGCCGCCCTCTGCTGGCCACACGCTGCACTGCAGGCATGCTCTCAGCCACACACTCTCCCGGATCCCCACCATAGTGGCGGGGGCCGCAGGGTGAGCACCCGAACAGAGTCTTACCCTGTGTCCTCTGGAAGTGGGTCTAAAGCCCCAGGATAACGGAGTTTAACAACCTGCCTGCGGGAGTGCTGCGGCTCCCTCTCACCGCCTCGAACACTCACCAGACAGGGGGCGCTCCTTGGTGGCTCCCGCTACGTGGCTGCCTGTGCTTCTGTGCGTTCGCTTCTGTGTTTGCTCCAGTCACAGCCCATGCGTGTTTCTACGAATGCATGCGTGTGACTTGGGAAGGAAGGTCTCTCTGTATTTTTAGGGTACCCATTTTAGGACAATTTTAAGGGCATGACCCTCCGGTTTCCGTGGCTGCCTCTCATTCACACGTGTGTACCCACGCACACGAATCAGTTCCTCCGCTCCTGTCCCCCTGAGAAAACCGCCGTCCTCACCCCGTTTACGTGGCTGCCTCTCATTCACACGTGTGTTTCCACACGTAGCCGAGTTGTGGTTCTCACCTGCACACACATTGACTACCAACTCCTCCTCCAGGTTTCCCTTCCGTGTGCAGACGGCGGAGGGAGGTTGGTCAGGATCGACTGCGTCTCTGAGGCCCCCCCACCCCGTCCTCGAGGGGGTTCACAGGGAGGATCCTGCGCCGCTCGCCCTCCCGACACCAGCCGCCCGGCTGAGGAATGGCGAGGGAGAGACAGAGACATCCACCATGAGAGGGAATCATGGATCGGCTGCCTCCTGCACGCCCCCCGCTGGGGGATGAATCCTGTAGCCCAGGCCTGTGCCCTGACCGGGAGTCGAACCCTGACCGCCTGGTTTATAGGTCGGCGCTCGACCCCTGAGCCCCCTTAGCCGGGTTCGGGTCACTTCTTGCCCGTGTGGGGCGCGCGTGTGCTCACCTCCCGACCCTCTGATCGTCTCGTTGAACACGGAGCAGCGCCTCCCGGACACGGGGCGTCACACGGCACAGCGCGCGGGCGGACGGACGCGGGGCCGTGGGTGAGGCCGAGGCTCTGGTCCTCGCTGCCGAACCTGCGCGTCCTGTTCTCTCCGCGTGCGCATCTCCCGCAGGCGTTGGCTGGACGCCGAGGACAGTCCGGTTCCGCAGGAGCGAGTGCTGGGAGGGGGGTCTCTCGCTGTTTCGTTCTGTGGACGGAAGGGGCCACGTGCTGACCCGACAGCTCCGGGGAGGCCCGCGTGGCGGTCTTGCAAACTCAGAGACCTTCACTCACCACAAAAGTGGTTCGAAAATTAAATATTTCCCTACAAAGAGGTTATGTGGGCAGTCATGTCCTGGGCCTGCATTCTCCCTGACAAAGATCCACGTAGATCTTTGCTGAGCCATTTGCCTTTCTGCCTCTAAGATAACACACACATCTGTGAGATGTCTGGGAAACCTGTAGTTTCCCTTTTTCTGGAGCCCCTGGGGCACAGCCAGGTGAGGTGGGCGCCAGGACAGATGCCACAGATTCCTTCATTATCGTGTTAATCATTCCTGCATTCACCTAAGTGTGTGTCCATCATTTTACTTTTTTTTAAAATATATTTTATTGATTTTTTACAGAGCAGAAGGGAGAGGGATAGAAATTCAGAAACATCGATGAGAGACATCGATCAGCTGCCTCTTGCACGCCCCCTACTGGGGATGTGCCCGCAGCCAAGGTACATGCCCTTGCCGGAATCGAACCCAGGACCCTTCAGTCTGCAGGCCGACGCTCCATCCACTGAGCCACACCGGTCTCGGCCATCATTTTACTTTTTACTCAGTCCCAGGTGGGATTGCTTATCCCTCCTCCTCAATCCATCGTCAATGAATGTTTGTAACCCACCTCTGTCCCTCCTCCGATTTCCATGTGTAAGTACAGGTGTAACCGCCGTTCTGCGGAGCATTAACTCAGTTCCTGGAGGCTCTGCTTCCCGCACATGTCGACAGGACGGCTCAGATAAACTCACTAAATTCTTTACGGGTTCCCATGTTTTTCCTCGTTGACAGTGCCCATCGAAGACTCGACACCGAACTTTCCTCTGGGTGGTTCCGCTCCCGGCCCGTGTGATAGGCGTGCTCCACGGACCGCGAGCTTCCGAGCTCCCGCCACGTCAGCGGACACGGAGCTGTGCCCAGCCGTGTGCACCCTATGCGGGCAGCGGGCAGGGAGTGTCCCTTTAAGCCCGGGCGTCGGTTTAGAACACGGCCACTGTTCCCCGTGTTCTCTGTGGGGCCCAGGGGGTAGGCCCCGGCCCCGGCCGCCGGCCGCCATGGACGGGTGAGGGGACCGGGGGGGGGGGTTGGGGTGCTGAGGACAGGCCTCCTGGCCTGAGGGGGTGAGGAGTTCGGGGCCAAAACACAGCTGTTCTTCTGGAGAAATGGGGGGAAGTGCCCTTTTCCGGGTCCCGGGAAAGATGAACTTGCCCAGTCTGAGCGAAACTTTCCTAAAACCCGGGCCAGGACGGGAGGACCGATTCCTCGCTTGTCTCAGTTTGGTCGTTGGAAGATTCGATCCTCTTCCCCGAGGAAATGGCTCTGGAACCAGCTCATCTCTCGTTCGTTTGTTAAGTTTTTAAAACTCGGTTTTAGAGAGAGGGAGGGAGAGCGGGTGTAACCTTGACCGCCTGTGTCCAGTGTGTGTCCCATCAGGAGCCAAACCACTGCCTTATGGGGGCCAGACGGTGCTCCACCTAACGGAGCTCCACCTAATGGAGCCACCATGGTGCTCCACCTAACCGAGCCACCCTGGTGCTCCACATAACCGAGCCACCCTGGTGCTCCACATAACGGAGCCACCCTGGTGCTCCACATAACGGAGCCACCCTGGTGCTCCACATAACGGAGCCACGCTGGTGCTCCACCTAACGGAGCCACGCTGGTGCTCCACATAACGGAGCCACGCTGGTGCTCCACATAACGGAGCCACGCTGGTGCTCCACATAACGGAGCCACGCTGGTGCTCCACCTAACGGAGCCACGCTGGTGCTCCACATAACGGAGCCACGCTGGTGCTCCACCTAACGGAGCCACCCTGGTGCTCCACATAACGGAGCCACGCTGGTGCTCCACCTAACGGAGCCACGCTGGTGCTCCACATGACGGAGCCACGCTGGTGCTCCACCTAACCGAGCCACGCTGGTGCTCCACATGACGGAGCCACCCTGGTGCTCCACCTAACGGAGCCACGCTGGTGCTCCACATAACCGAGCCACCCTGGTGCTCCACCTAACGGAGCCACACCAGACGGTGCTCCACCTAACGGAGCCACACCAGACGGTGCTCCACATAACGGAGCCACCCTGGTGCTCCACATAACGGAGCCACCCTGGTGCTCCACATAACGGAGCCACCCTGGTGCTCCACCTAACGGAGCCACGCTGGTGCTCCACATAACGGAGCCACCCTCGTTCTCCACATAACGGAGCCACGCTGGTGCTCCACATGACGGAGCCACCCTCGTTCTCCACATAACCGAGCCACGCTGGTGCTCCACCTAATGGAGCCACCCTGGTGCTCCACCTAACCGAGCCACGCTGGTGCTCCACATAACGGAGCCACGCTGGTGCTCCACATAACCGAGCCACCCTGGTGCTCCACATAACCGAGCCACCCTGGTGCTCCACATAACCGAGCCACGCTGGTGCTCCACATAACCGAGCCACCCTGGTGCTCCACATAACGGAGCCACCCTGGTGCTCCACCTAACGGAGCCACGCTGGTGCTCCACCTAACCGAGTCACGCTGGTGCTCCACATAACAGAGCCACCCTGGTGCTCCACATAACGGAGCCACGCTGGTGCTCCACCTAACGGAGCCACGCTGGTGCTCCACATAACCGAGCCACCCTGGTGCTCCACATAACGGAGCCACCCTGGTGCTCCACATAACGAGCCACGCTGGTGCTCCACCTAACGGAGCCACGCTGGTGCTCCACATAACGGAGCCACACCGGACGGTGCTCCACATAACGGAGCCACACCGGACGGTGCTCCACATAATGGAGCCACGCTGGTGCTCCACATAACGGAGCCACACCGGACGGTGCTCCACATAACGGAGCCACACCGGACGGTGCTCCTCATAACGGAGCCACACCGGACGGTGCTCCACATAATGGAGCCACGCTGGTGCTCCACATAACGGAGCCACACCGGACGGTGCTCCACATAATGGAGCCACGCTGGTGCTCCACATAACGGAGCCACGCTGGTGCTCCACATAACGGAGCCACGCTGGTGCTCCACATAACGGAGCCACGCTGGCGGCACCACTCGGCCACGGCTGTCGGTGGTTATCAAACTTCCTGTGATGTGTGCGCTCCTCACAGACCAGCCTCCTGCCCTCACCACGGGGTCTGCACAGCCTGACACCTCTGGTCGGCCTCAGTTTCCTTAGAACGAGCGAGGACAGTGCGTGTGGGGGGGTGGGAGTGGAGGGTGGGAGGGCCATGCTCTCCCCTCGGGGAGCCTCCTCTTTGCTTGTGCTTTGTTTGCAGTTGCCCTGAGCCAGGGGGACAGGCGAGATGGTCCTGCCTCCCTGCAGAGGCTGGGTGCTGGCAGCCCTTGTTCAAGGCTCTGCCTCTCAGAGTGGCTGGCAGGGGAGGGGGGGGCGGGCAGGGGAGGGCTGGCTGTACATGGCCCTGCCTCTGCAGGAGCCGCACTGGTGGTTTCCCCTCATCCAAGCCTCTCAGCTCCGCTGGAGCCGCCAGAAAAGCCAGCTGTCAGCACAGCGGCTGGGTCTGCCCTGGTGTGTTAGGGGGTGTCTGACCTGGTGTGTTAAGGGGTGTCTGACCTGGTGTGTTAGGGGGTGTCTGACCTGGTGTGTTAGGGGGTGTCTGACCTGGTGTGTTAGGGGGTGTCTGACCTGGTGTGTTAGGGGGTGTCTGCCCTGTGTGTTTATGGGGTGTCTGACCTGGTGTGTTAGGGGGTGTCTGATCTGGTGTGTTTAGGAGGTGTCTGACCTGGTGTGTTTAGGGGGTGTCTGACCTGTGTGTTTAGGGGTGCCTATTCAGCTCTGTGGACTGAGAGACCCTGAGATTCGCTGACACACCCAGTCACTGAGACGGCGCTGCTGGCCGTGCCCAGTGAGTTTCCGTGAATTGACGCGTTCCTGTGGGGTGCCACGGGGGGGCCACGAAGGGGCCACGTGCGGCCGTTCCATGGTGTCCGAACACTGCTGCCCGTTTCAGGGTCCAAGTGGAGGCACCGAGCAGGGAGGCGGGCCCGGTGATGGGGGTCCCTCACACTCATCCAGAGGAGCCTGGGGGAGGAGGTGGGGGGCCGGCACCGGTCCCGCCTCCTGATGGCCCCTTCCCGCCAGGACGCTGGGGGCTGCCATGTGGGCCGAGATGTCTGCAGACCCCGGCTGTCCCGCAGACGCCCAGGCTGGGGGCGACCCCGAGGAGACGGCCCAGTCCCCCGCGGAGGACGGCAGGACCGAGGAGGTGCTGGTGAGCCAGGCGGTGCTGGGGCCCCAACTCTGGGCGTGGGGAACCCCGTGTCTCCAGCCATCACCCGTCCCAGCATGTGGTTCCCCTATCCTCCCGGCCCTCCCCCTGCTTCCTCGTCTGGCAGGACCTGAGCGATGCTTCCCGGGGCACTGACACCGCCTCCTAAAGGGGTGCGGGGTTTTACCTCCTGAGAGAGGAGGCTGTGCCCTGACTCTCACGCCCGCTTCCTGCCCCGTCTGAGGGGCACAGCCTTCGGGACTGGGCTGAATACGGGGGTGGGGGGGGAGCGTTTTCTGACGTCACTCGCCCACCTGCCCCCCCGAACTCTGTCGGCTTCCCGTCTCCCCACATGGTCTCTGGCCTGTGGACGCCCGCCTGCCTGCCCGCCCATGGAGCTGCCTGTCCGGTGGCCGTGGCCACGCGGGGCGGGGACTGTCCCTCTGGCCACGCTGTTGTCCACGGAACGCAGGGCCCAGAGAGCTGGGGTCGGCGTGAAAGGCCGAGGCGTCCGCCCCTGGACGGCGGCCGTTTCCACTGACCGGGGTGTCCGCCCGTGCTCCGGGCCGTGGGATGTGCTGGCCACGGGCCGTGGGTGGTAACGGGCAGTGAGCGTGGTGCGTCCGTGGTGGGCGAGGCGAGCCAGGCGCTCGGCCGGCGTCACCGCCGCCTCCTGGGGAGGATGCGAAACCAGCTCCACTTGGCAGCACAGACAGAGCCCTGGCCAGGTGGCTCGGTGGACAGAGCGCCGGCCTGTGGACTGAAAGGTCCCGGGTTCGATTCCCGGTGAGGGCACAGGCCCGGTCGCAGGCCAGATCCCCAGTGAGGGGCATGCAGGAGGCAGCCGATCAGCGATTCCCTCTCATCAGTGTTTCCATCTTTCTCCTTCTCCCTTCCCCTCTTAAAATAAACACACATTCTAAAACTAGAGGACGAGTGCACAAAATTCATGCATGGGGGCGGGGGGTGTCTCTTAGCTCAGCCTGTACCCTCTCCAATCTGGGACCCCTCGAGGGCAGTCGGACATCCTTCTCACAATCCAGGACTGCTGGCTCCAAACTGCTCACCTGTCTGCCTCCCTGATTGCTCCTAACTGCTTCTGCCTGCCAGCCTGATCACCCCTAACCACTCCCCTGGCAGCCTGATTGATGTCTAACTGCTCCCCTGCCAGCCTGTTTGACCCCAGCTTCCCTCCTCTGTGGCCTAGTCACCCCTAACTGCCCTCCCCTGAAGGCTTGGTGGCCCCCAACTGCCTTCCCTTGGAGGCCTGGAACCTCCCAACGGCCCTCCCCTGCTGGCCATCTTGTGGTGGCCATCTTGTGTCCACATGGGGGCAGGATCTTTGACCACATGGGGGCAGCCCTCTTGTGTGTTGGAGTGACGGTCAATCTGCAAATTACTCTTTTATCAAATAGGATAACAACAATAATAAAGAGGGATGCAGGCATCGTGGTCCTCAGCTCCTCAGCGGCCGGAGCGGCTGGGGCTGGGGGCGCTCGGTGCCCGGCTCGACGGTGACCAGCCGTGTGCTCTCTCTCTCCGGCGACAGCGGCTGCAGCGGCAGGTGGCCGGGCTCCGGCTGCAGCTCCGGACGCAGGAGGACCGCTGGGCCGCCATCCTCCGGGACCTGCGCGCGCAGATGGACGCCCTGAGGGAGCAGAGCCCGGGGCCGCGGACAGAGCCCGACACTCGGGTACGAAGCTCCTGTTTTCCTGGACGTAGCTCATTAGGGGCGGGCGCGTCCCTGCAGGCGGGCGTCTCTCAGCTCCCCACGCCGTGGACGCAGTCCCCACGATGATGAATGACAGCCGCTGCCCAGATCGGCTCTCATGGACGCCGGCACGTCCGGTGGCCGGGTCTCCGGGAACACGGCAGCCGCCTCCACGGGGCTCTCCCCGCCGGCGCGTGGGGCGCTCCGCTTGCTCGCAGTGACCCTGTGAGATGGCGCCTGCGGCCACGGCCACGGCCACCGTTGGTCCCGTGGCTGGTGACCCGCAGCCGACGTGTCCTGACCACGGGCTCCCCTCCCGCCGCGTCTCCCGGAGGACACGTTCCACGGAGACAAGCGGGGTGTCTTTTCTCTTGTGGCCTCCGGGAGCCGGGACAGTTTGACAAGGACCCTGAGACACCCGCCCACTTGGCCCCGCGTGGGGCGTGGCGCTGCCGTGAGCATCCTCCCGCGTGGAGGGGACCCTGGAAGCCCCCTCCGGCCTCCCTCCCTCATCTGGGGCCACGGCCGTGACGGTCGAGGGGGGGACTTGGGGGTATGCTGCAGCCGCGGGGTCTGAGGCGATGGGACGCCCCGGAACCCCGTGTGCTGATTGCCTTCCAGGCAGCCACACCTGCTCGCGGAGGAGGGTCCACCAGGACACACGCTTCCCGGAGCCACAGCGCCCCTCTCCTCGGACGGGCCCTGTCCCCCAGGAGCGCACCTTCCTCCCAGGTAACCGGCGTGTCCTGCCCTCGACAGGAAGTCGGGGCCCAGGACCGTCACGCGTCCCACCCGCAGCTCCTCTCCAGCTATGGCTTCCGGGCTGCAATCCCTCTGCATCCTCATCCTCTCCTCCCCCCACACCATTCCCACCCCCACTCCCGCCCGGGCCCCGTGCCGCCCAGGGTCATGCTTGCCCAAGGCCGGCTTTGAAAGAAGCGAAATATATCCATATACCAGAGGCCCGGCGCGTGACATTCGTGCACGAAGTGGGAGGAGGAGGTGGTGGCCAGGTCCTCAGCCTGTACCCTCTCGCCATCCGGGACCACTGGCTCCTGCTTGCCTGCCTGCCTGAGCGCCCCTAACTCCTCGCCTGCCTGCCTGAGCGCCCCTAACTCCTCGCCTGCCTGCCTGAGCGCCCCTAACTCCTCGCCTGCCTGTGTGATCACCCCTAACCCCTCTGCCTCGGCCCCACACCCGGGACCCAGGATCCCCGCCACAGGCATCCGGGCCTGGCTTTTCAGGAAGGACAAGCCAGTCTAACCAGTATGTGACCCTTTCAATTAGTATAGCTATGGTCTTCAGAGAGGACGGGAGAGGGAGAGAAGGGTAGAAATATCCAAGAGGAGAGAGAATCACGGATCGGCTGCCTCCTGCACGCTCTCCCCTGGGGGGAGGGGATCGAGCCCGCACACCGGCATTAAACCTTGACCTCCTGTCCCGGGGGCCAGTGCTGGGCCACGGGGCCACGCTTTACACCGGGCTCCGAGGACTCCGTTCAGCCGAGGCGGCTCGTCTTTTCTCCACGCGCAGCCACAACTCCGGGCAGGCGGGCGCGCGGGCAAAGGGGGCTCCTGTTTTCGGGGCACAGCCCGGGTCCTGGCCGGCGTTTCGGGGGGGGGGGGCAGGGGCAGGTCGTTCCTAACCAGCCCACGCGATTTGCAGCCGTTGAACAGGAAGGTGGAAAGCATCGCGTCTGGGAAAACGGTGGCTTACGACGACGGAGACGGGACCGTGCCCGTCCGCCTGCTGACCCAGAAGTCTGCGCCTGCCGGGCTGGGGCAGCGCGAGGAGGGGGCGCCGGCTCCGAGGGCGGCCGCGAAGGCAACGCCAGACACAGTTCCGGTTCTCACGGCGACGGTCCACACTCCGGTGCAGGTGAAGCTCCGCGCTGGCCTGAGCAGCATCCTGCACCGATCACTCAGTAATGTTACCGTTTTGGGATAATTACGTTTCCAGGGACCCGCGGTCGGCAAACCGCGGCTCGAGAGCCACAGGCGGCTCTTTGGCCCCCGGAGGGTGGCTCTTCCACAAACTACCACGGCCCCGGGAGAGTCTGTGTTGAAGACGTGGCGTTAGAAGTTTACCTTTAAAAAAAAAATGTGGCTCTCGAAAGAAATGTCAGTCGTGCTGTGGATGTTTTTGGCTCTGTGGACGGATGAGTTTGCCGACCGCTGACCTAGACAAACAGTTGGATTTTTTTTTTTTCAGATTTGCTTTTAAGGCTGAAAAGATGAACAAACGGAACTGGTCTCCGTGGGCTCGGCCACGCTCTGTGTGTTTCTGTGTTTTTTTTAAAAAAGTGACATTTTGTGCAGCTCCCAGTGCAGTGCTGTGGGCCAAGTCCCGGGGCGTATCCAAAGCATTTATGGCTGAAACCGGTGTGGCTCAGTGGACAGAGCGCCGGCCTGTGGACGGAAGGGTCCCGGGTTTGGTTCCGGTCAAGGTCAGGGACCGTGGTGGTGGGCACATGCCCAGTGGGGGTTGTGCGGGAGGCAGCTGATCGATGTTTCTCGCTCTCTCTCCCTCTCCCTTCCTCTCTGTAAAAATCAATAATATATATATATGAAAGCATTTATGGCCTGGCTGGTCTGCCCTTTGAACGCTGAGCATCATAGGGGCTGAGCGTCGACCTAGGACCCAGGAGGTCGGGGTTCGACTCCTGGTCAGGACACAGGCCCCGCTGTGGGCTCGATCCCCAGCGGGGGGCATGCAGGAGGCAGCCGGTCCATGATCCTCTCTCAGCACCGATGTTTCCACCTCTCCCCCTCTCCCTTCCTCTCCGAAATCTATAAAACATGTAAAAAAGCGTTAATCGTTGAGAAGACACGATCAGGTTTGCATCAGAAATTAAATACATTTTAAAAAGGAGAGAGGCTGCCGGATGTGGGGGACCCCCTTTCCCGCCTCCTCCCCTGCCCTCCCCGGGGCTCCTGCGACCTCCTGCGACGGCCTGTTCTCTCCGCAGAACCTTCCCGCGGGGCCAGCCTCTTCTGGGCACAGGGCACAGCCCGCGGGCGCGGAGACAGAGCGGGAGGGCGGTGCCGCCCGGCGCCCGGCCGGCCAGGTGGGTGCTGCCCCAGACACGCCCTCCGGAGCCCCCCTCGCCTCCCCCACAGCCAGGCGCCGGCGTCTGCCCGGACATCCTAGCGTGTAGCCAGCAGGTGTGCCCTCGTTGCTCTCGGCCAGCGGGAGGGGATCAGAGGGGATCAGAGGGGGCCAGAGGTGAGGGGGCAGGTGACCCAGGGTGAGGGGGCAGGTGACCCAGGCCGAGGCAGACAGGAGGGGGAGGAACAGGGGTTTGTGGGGGGACGATGGTCGCAGTCGCCCCCGTGGCCGAGCCTGCACGGTGGGAGCCGGGGACGCTGCACTGGTTCGGGGAACCACGGGGGGAGCACAGGCCCCGGGGCAGCAGGCGGAGGAGGACTCGGAGGAGGCGAACGCGACATGGGCCCCCTTTCTCCATCCGGCTCCTGTCTCCGGGAAGGTGGCCGGGCCGGGCGCGGGCGGCGAGAGCTCCGAGGACGGGGGTCTCCGGACCACCATCGAGTGCTTCGCCAACGGGGACGTGAGGAAGACGCTGCCGGACGGCAGAGTGGTGCGTGCCGGGCCCCTGCAGCCGCCAGCGCCGGCCAGTCGGGCCTTTCCCTCCGGGAGGGCAGCTGGGCGAGGAGGCCCCGGGCAGAGAGGCACGGGGTCCCCGCTGGGCTCCCCACCTTCGCCGGGGCCTCTCCCGGCATCAGGGACACTGGGCCCTGGAGGAGGGTGGACCGATGATTCCAACAGCGACAGAGACCGGAGCACTGTCTGCATCCACCATTATTCCTGCACCCCCCACCTGTGCCTGCAGCCCCACCTGTCCCTGTAGCCCCTGACCCCCAGCCTGTCCCTGTAGCCCCTGACCCCCAGCCTGTCCCTGTAGCCCCTGACCCCCAGCCTGTCCCTGTAGCCCCTGACCCCCAGCCTGTCCCTCTAGCCCCTGACCCCCAGCCTGTCCCTGTAGCCCCTGACCCCCAGCCTGTCCCTGCAGCCCCTAACCCCCCGCCTGTCCCTGCAGCCCCTGCACCTCCCCTATCCCTGCAGTCCCTGACCCCCACCTGTCCCTGTAGCCCCTGCACCTCCCCTATCCCTGCAGCCCCTGACCCCCAGCCTGTCCCTGCACCCCCACCTGTCCCTGCAGCCCCGGGAATCTCCAGCTGCTGGCAGAGGGGGGCCGGCTGTGGTTCAGGGCCACGGGGTCAGGTGTCAGGGCCACGGGGTCAGGGGTCAGGACCGGTGCAGGTGAAGGGCCAGGGCTGTCTCCGCCTGCCTTGGTGTCTGTGGCTTCAGGGCCAATCCCCCTCCCCAGGGGCAGGCGCCCCTCCCCCCGCCCTCCGCCCCCCACGGGCAGGCCCAGCCTCTCCACCTGCAGGAAGTACCCCCCCAGATGAGATCGGGTTCGAGGTGACGGCACGCGCGGCCCCCACGCCGGTGTCTGTGCCCGCAGGTCTACTTCTGCGCCAGCACGGGGACGAGGCGCACCACCCACCCCAGCGGCCTGGTGGTCCTGCGCTTTCCCAGCAAGCGGACAGGTGAGCGGCGTCACCAGGAGCCTGCGGGGCCTGCCTGCGTGTGCGTGTGACATGCAGGGCGCGTGTGGGGACACGTGTGGGGACACGTGAGGCGTGGGAGCCTTCAGCAGTTCTCCGTGGCGGCCGTGGCCCAGTAGACTGGATGTTGCCGTGGCGTTGGAAGCTGCGAGGATTAGGCAGTTATGGCACATTGTGCGCAGAGAGGTGAAGGGTGGCACGTGACAGTGGTCGGCAAACTCATTAGTCAGCAAACTCGCCGATGCTGGTGCAGGTGGCCCAGGGCTGAGTGGCTCAATGGGAAGCAGGTGCACTTCCCTCCCTCTTCCCTCCCGGCGAGCGCGGCTGCGGGCGCCGAGTGCCTGAACCAGCGGCTCCCGGCCCTCCGGCAGGTCAGTGGTTTGGCTTCTGCTCTTTGGCGAGGGCACTGTGGGCCGGTGTGTGTGTCATGGGCTGACGTGTGAGCCGTGGGCCGGCGTGTGAGCCGTGGGCCGGCGTGGGAGCCGTGGGCCAGCGTGGGAGCCGTGGGCCGGCATGTGAGCCGTGGGCCGGCGTGTGAGCCGTGGGCCGGCGTGTGAGCCGTGGGCTGGCGTGGGAGCCGTGGGCTGGCGTGGGAGCCGTGGGCCGGCGTGTGAGCCGTGGTCCGGTGTGTGAGCTGTGGGCCTGCATGTACAGCGTGGTCCTACCTCCACTTGGTGTGGACTCCGGGTGGCAGCGCCCTGGCTGGAGCCCGGGTTCCCGCTCCGCGCGTTCGCTGGCTTTGCGAGGTTTTAGTTCCCCGTCGTGTGTGGGGTGTGCGGGTCCACGTCAGTGACGACTCTCCCAGGACCCCGCTCTCTCGGTGCAGACGTGTCGGGCGGCCCGTTCCCCACCGGAGGGCTCTTGGCTTTAGCGTCCCCCACGTCCGCGTCAGCACCCGCCTCGCCCACGGGAGCCTCTCGTGAACGGGCGTCTGGGGCGTGTGCCTAAGAGGGGCGCACGCAGTGGCTGCCCCGCCCCCTGTCCCTGTCGGCACCGCAGTCTGGGAGAGGGAGAGACTCCGTTCGAGTGTCTGCCCTCTTGGCTGAAACCAGCAGAGCCCTGTGGCTGGGTGAGCGTGGCGGTTTCCCAAAGACCGTGCTGGGGGCCGGCGGGCCTGTCTCTCCGGCCGCGGGTCTGTCTCTCCGGCGCTGCTGGCTTTCGGACGTGCCAGGGAGGCGGGGCCCTTCTTCCTCCACGTGAAA
The DNA here is from genome assembly GCA_027563665.1 of Antrozous pallidus. Lineage (NCBI taxonomy): Eukaryota > Metazoa > Chordata > Mammalia > Chiroptera > Vespertilionidae > Antrozous > Antrozous pallidus. Next base: position 103,911,582 of record CM050517.1, read on the forward strand.
ACGTGAGTGTGTGTAGCCCAGCCAGTCTGGCTCGGGGGACAGACCATCGGCCCGTGGACTGACAGGTCCTGGGTTCAGTTCTGGTCAACAGCATGTACCTTGGCTGCAGGCTCGATGTCAGGGGTGCATGCGGGAGGCAGCCAATCACCGTGTCTCTCCCACGTCGATGTTTCTCCGCTCTTTCCCCCTCCCTTCAGCTCTCTCTAAACGTCCATGGAAAACTACCCTCGGGTGAGGATTAACAACAAAACGTGTGTGTGTGGGGGGGGACAGAGCGTGTCGGGCTGGTGCTCTGTGCAGGTCCAGGTGTCCTCTGGGGGCCTTGGGGCGTAGCCCCAGGGAGAAGGGGGTGCTGGAACATGCATTTTTAAAAAGAGGGCAGAGGGAGCCAAAGACTAAACTTCCAGGTAAAAATAAGTGAGTCCCAGGCCACAGTGTGCGGGAGGGTGACTGTCTGTGCACTAGAGGCCGACGCACAAAATTCGTGGGAGAACAGGCCCTTCACAGCCGGGGCTGCCTCAGCCTCACCACCGCGGCTTCGTCCGGAAGGGTGTTCGGACGGTCATTCTGCTATTCATCCATTCAGTCCATTTGCATATTATGCTTTTGTTATTACACTAGAGGCCTGGTGCACAAAATTTGTGCAGGGGGGGGGGGAGGTGAGGTGGAGAGTGTCCTTCAGCCCAGCCTGCACCCTCTCCAATCTGGTACCCCTCGAGGGATGCCTGACTGCCCAATTAGGCCCAATCCTAATTAGGATTGAGTAATCAGACATCCCTCTCACAATCCAGGACTGCTGGATCCCAACTGCTTGCCTGCCTGCCTTCCTTCGTGATGATCCCTAATGGCTCCTGCCTGCCTGCCTGTTCACTCCCTAACCACTCCCCTGCCAGCCTGATTGCCCCTAACTGCTCTCCCCTGCAGGCCTGGGTCCCCCCTCAACTTCCCTCCTCTGCCGGCCTACTCACCCCTAACTGCCCTCCCCTGGAGGCTTGATCACTCCCAACTGCCCTCCCTTGCAGACCTGGTCCCTCCTAACTGCCCTCCCCTGCTGGCTATCTTGTGGCAGCCATCTTGTGTCCACATGGGGGCAGCCATCTTTGACCACATGGGGGCAGCCATCTTGTGTGTTGAGTGATGGTCAATTTGCATATTACTCTTTTATTAGATACGACTATAGGCCCAGCATGTGAAATCACATGAGACGCCAGCCCCGCTGCACAGGGAGATCATCAGTGCACCTCCGGGTGACCGGTTGTTTGGTCGTTATGGTGTTACGGCATTACAGCCACAGGCCTTTTACAGCATCCTATCTAATAAAAGAGTAATATGTAAATTGACCACACCTCTGCTACACCCAGAAGCCACGCCCACCAACCAATCAGAACGGGTATGCAAATTAACCCAACCAAGATGGCAGTTAATTTGCATATCCTGGCACAGAAGACTGCAGAAGGGACCAAAACTGCGGAGAAGCAAGCAAGTGGTGGGGGGAGGGAAGAAGGGAGGGAAGCAGGCAGGAGGTGGAGAAGGGAGGGAAGCTGGTGGGTTGCAGCAGAAGAGAGGGAAGCAGGTGAGGTGGGGGAGAAGAGAGGGAGTGAGGCAGCAGAGAAGGGAGGGAGGCAGCAGAGATGGGAGTGAGCAAGGCAGCAGAGATGGGAGGGAGTAAGGCAGCAGAGACGGGAGAGAGTGAGGTAGTGGAAAAAGGGAGGGAGCGAGGCAGAGGAGACAGGAGGGAGTGAGGCAGCAGAGAAGGAAGGGAGCTTTGCTCAGGCCTCAGGAAGCCCTATTCTTGCAGGAATCTTCCTGAAACAGGGCTCTAGTTCTATCTAATAAAAGAATAACATGCAAATTGACCATACCTCCGCTACACTACCAGCCAATCAGGAGCAGGGGGCAAGACCGAGGGGCACGGGCGAACACAAGGTCTGGGCCCTGGGGGTGGAGATGAAGCAGCAGTGGTGGTGAGCACCACGGCGCCCTGGCCACCCGAGCTTGGAGGCAGCTGGAGCGCAGGGCAGGGCGAGCGCGGGAGGCGGCCAGGGGGCAGGGCAAGTGGCCGGGGCATGGTAGCGGAGGTGAGTGCCCAGTTCTTGGGGCTGGGTGGTCACAGGCAGCTGGAGCTGAGCTGAGCAGGGAGATGGCTGAGTGCCATCTGACGAGGCTTTAGGCCTTGGGCAGGCTGGGGGTGAGCCATCAGTTGGACATCCCCTAAGGGCTGCCAGTATGTGAGAGGGGGCAGGTTGGGCTGAGGAACCACCCACCTCCCCATGCATGAATTTCACGCACCGGGCCACTAATAGATAGATAAAAGCCTCATATGCAAATTGTCCCCACAGGAATTTGACCGAGAGTTCAGTTGCTCGCTATGATATGCGCTGGCCACTAGGGGGCAGCACGGAATGAAGGAAGGCCCCGGGCTGGCAGCCAGAAGGCCTTTATCGGCCCCGATCGCCGGCCAGGCCTTGCAGACCTTACCCGTGCACGAATTTCACGCACCGGGCCCCTAGCCGTTAATAATACGTATTGCATATTTGCAAGTTGCGAAGAGATTAGGTCTTAGGAACCGTCATCCCCAGGAAAGACATTTTCGTCACTGTCCCTGTGTGGTGTGGAGGTTAACGAGCTTGGGGGTTCTGGGGCCGTTGTGCCTCAGTAACGAAGCGTGCGTCCTGCAGAGAAATTCCACACCGACGGCTCCAAGGAAGTGCTGCTCCCAGACGGGACGGTGACTCGTCTTCACGACGGACGGGAGGAGACGGTGTTTCCTGACGGGACGGCCATCAGTGTGGCCAGGTCGGTGCCGGGACAGGGGGTACCGATCTGACGTGCCTGGGTCTCTGGTTTGTGCCGTCGAGAATGTCTTTAGAGGTTGAGCATCGGCCTAGGAACCAAGAGGTCAGCTCAATTCCCGGTCAGGGCACAAGCCCAGGTTGTGGGCTCGATCCCCAGTGAGGGGCGTGTTAGGAGGTCCTCGATCCATGATTCTCTCTCATCATGGATGTTTCTCTCTTTCTCTCTCTTCCTCTTTGAAATCAATAATAAAAAGATAGAGTTTATTTAGATTAACTTTTTAAAAAATATATATTTTATTGATTTTTTACAGGGAGGAAGGGAGAGGGACAGAAAGTCAGAAACATCGATGAGAGAGAAAGACCAATCAGCTGCCTCCTGCACACCTCCTACTGGGGATGTGCCCGCAGCCAAGGTACATGCCCTTGACTGGAATTGAACCCGGGACCTTTCAGTCTGCAGGCCGATGCTCTATCCAATGAGCCAAACCAGTTTCGGCTAGATTAACTTTTTAAAAATGTTTTTTAAAAAATATATTTTATTAATTTTTTTACAGAGAAGATGGGAGAGAGATAGAAAGTCAGAAACATCGGTGGGAGAGAAACATCGATCAGCTGCCTCTTGCACACCTCCAACTGGGGATGTGCCCGCAGCCAAGGTACATGCCCTTGACCGGAATCGAACCTGGGACCTTTCAGTCCGCAGGCCGACGCTCTGTCCACTGAGCCAAACCGGTTTCGGCTACAAATGTTTTCAATATGGTTCAGAGGTCGACACCCTGCCGCCAAGCCCCACCAGCTGAGCTCTTCATAGTCCTTTTCGGGAAATGGTGGGTGTCTGTCCAGATGGGATAACGGAACACGGTGTCGCTGCCCTGAAATGCTGTGTGTTGACCTGACTCCCTTCCTGGGGAACATGGGATTGACACTGACTTTTAAGTGTCCCTCACCGGCGTTGGCCGTGCTCGAATGGTAACCACAAACTCAATCCCAGCCTCGGGCATGTGCCCACCTGAGGCCGTGCTGTCCGGAGCAGAGTCCAGCGCGGGACACACGCGAACACCGTCTGGGACACATGGAGAAGGGCTGGGGGTACCTCTCCTGATGCAGAACGGGCAGTGCCAACACCCTAGACACCGCCCCCCCAGGCACCCCTGCGTGTGGGAGGTTTACTCTCGCTGCTCTTTCACCCCGACAGCCGCAGCCCCTGAGGGTGTGGGACATGTACCCCCGACTCCTCTCCCCGTCTCTCCCCCTCCTCCTCCAGGTCACCCCACCTTCCGTCTGTTCTCAGGTGCAGGGCCCCTCGGGGTCAGAGTCATCTGTCTGTCCCCCAGTCCTTTGTCCTGAACGATGACCATAAAACCCCGCAGTTCCCTCTCCTCCTTCCAGCAGACCCTCCCCCGCTCAGGATGTAGGGTTCTCCGTGACCAGGCCCCGCTGGCCCGGCCGCCTGCGGACATGTCCCCGGCTGACCTCCCGGCCCCATCGCGGGCCTGCGCTGCCCAGCCTTTGTACGTGCCCGTTCCCCAAACCCAGACCCGGACGGGGACCCAGGGCCCACTCCGCCCACACTCGCGGCTCTGGCTCCCGCGAGGAGAGCTGACGCCGCCTCCCCCTCCCCAGGAACGGTGACAAGACCATCGTGTTGAGCAACGGGCAGCGGGACATCCACACGGCCGGGTTCGAGAGGCGGGAGTACCCCGACGGCTCGGTCAGGACGGTGTACCGCGACGGCCGCCAGGAGACCCGGGATGTGTGTGGGAGGGTGAAGGTCAGAGGCCAGCCCGGGAGCCGTGTCCTGAGCCCGAAGTAGGCCACCGCCGACACGGCACAGGCCTCGCAGTCCGTCGCCGTTCTGTTAAAGCAAAAATAAGGAACGGATGACGCACAGGGCCACAGTGATGGCCACACACACAGACAGACACACGCACACACACACACGCACGCACGCACGCACACGCACACACACACACACGCACGCACACACACGCACGCACACACACACACACACGCACACACACACGCACGCACACACACGCACACACACGCACACACACACACACGCACACGCACACGCACACACACGCACACACACACACGCACACACACACACACACGGACTTTCGGACCCCCCCACGGCGCCTGGAGGTTGTGGAGGAAAGACGCCGTGTCTGGTGTCCTGGTTAGAAAAAGTGGGAGGCCACGCCAGCTAGCAGCCAGGACGCCCAGGACCCTGTGGCCTCGCGCACGTGGCGCTCTGTCCTCAGTCGCCCCACGGGCTTGGTCCTCACGGCGTTTCCCTCCCGTCACGCTCAGCTTTCCCCGGGCGCTGGCTTTCTCGTGGCCCCTGGGTTCCTGTCTGCTTCTGCAGGTGGACACCGTGTCTCCATAAACAGACACGGGAGGAAGGAAACCACTCGCTGCTCATGAGGGGGAATAAAATCGGACGGCTCCTATCACACCCTTTTGTGCGATCACTATTTTGTGTATTTTATGTTAACTTCTTATTGAAGACTAGAGGCCCGATGCACAGAGATTCGTGCAGGATGAGTTTTCTCCACCCTGGCTGCCGGCACTGCCTTCGCTCCACCCAGAGCCGCCTTTCTGCTTCCCGCGCTGCCCAGAGGCCGGAGCGGCTGGAGTGGTGCAAAACGCCTGCATTATCGCCATGGTGACAATGCAAGTGTTCTGCCCCTGGCCACTGGGCACCTGTGTATGCAAATTAACCACCATCTTTGTTGGGTTGATTTGCATACCCACTCCTGATTGGCTGGTGGGCATCAGGAAGGTACGGTCAATTTGCATCTTTCTCTCTTATCAGAATAGATCATTTTGACTCAGAGACTGGAGAGCAGGTTCAGGCCTCTTTCTCTCCACTCATGTTTCTGGGCTGTGGCTGCTAGTGCCTAGTTTGAGGTAAAACCAACCAAGCACCCACCAACCACCCACTAACCACCCACCCACCCACCAACCAACAACCACCAATCACCCACCACCAACCTGCCAACCACACACCAACCCACCAACTACCCACTAACCAACCAACAACCACCAACCACCCACCACCAACCAACAACACCCATCCACCCACCAACCACCCACTAACCACCCACCCACCAACCACCCAAACAGCCAACCACCAACCATCCACCCACCCACCACCTACCCAACAACCAACCATACACCAACCACCCACCTAACCAACCAACAACCACCCAAACAACCAACCAACCAACCACCACCAATCACCCACCACCAACCTACCAACCACACACCAACCCACCAACCACCCACCAACCACCCACTAACCAACCACCCACTAACCAATAACCACCAATTACCAACCCACCACCAATCCACCAACCACCCACTAACCAACCAACAACCACCCACTAACCAATAACCACCAATCACCAACCCACCAACCACCCACCACCAATCCACCAACCACCCACTAACCAACCAACAACCACCAATCACCCACCATCAACCCACCAACCACACACCACCAACCCACCAACCACACACCACCAACCCACCAACCACCCACTAAACAACCACCAACCCACCAACCATCCAACAACCAACAACTAACACCCATCCACCCACCAACCACCCACTAACCACCCACCCACCACCTACCCAACAACCACCAATCACCAACCACCCAAACAGCCAACCACCACCCACCCACCCACCCACCAC
>CM050517.1:103923081-103988081 GCA_027563665.1 Antrozous pallidus
TTGCTTGCAGGCACATCCCCAGTAGGAAGCATGCAGGAGGCAGCTGATGGATGTTTCTCTCTATCCCTCTCCCTTCCTCTCTGTAAAAAAAAAAATCAATAAAAACATGAAAAATAAGTTATCTAAACAGAAAAGCACCTGCTCTCGGCCTGCCCGGTGGCCCCTTCCTCCCAGGGCAGATGGTGGGGGGAGGAGCAGAGGGGGGCAGACCTGGGGGGCAGTGGGGGTCCAGTGCTGACCCTGACCCTGTCCTCGGAGAAGGAGGCTAGACCAGCAAGGGGAGGCCGAGGCCGGGAGCAGAGGGCGGGGACGGGAGCGGCGGCAGGAGGTCCGGTTTCCGAGTCCGTCTGCCCCGGGCACGGGAGTCCTTTCAGACCAGACGTTCTGAGTCCTAAAGGCAGCGCATCGGCACTGCGAGGGTTGCTATGGCAACGGCACCCGTGTCACAGGCCCTCTCTATGGCTCCTCTCACCGAGGAAGCGGGACAGGCACCTCGGACACGGCAGTCACGGCGCGGGTCCTGCCCCCACCACGGCCCCCGGCGCTGCGGGCAGGGGGCCTGAGCAAGGGGGTCTCCGAGCTGCACACTCACCATTGTTCTGCGTCTGCCACACGGCGTCGGCCACGCCCCAGAGGCCGGAGAACACGAAGAACACGGGCAGCTGGTCCGGGCGCGGCTGCCACAGCAGGAGGGCGACGATGCAGGAGAGCTGGGTGACCGCACCTGCAGGGGGTGGCGGGGGGGGGGCACTGCTGAGTGAGGCCAAGCCCACAGCCCAGAGTGTTCCAGAGCTCACAGCGAGGACATCGCTTCCCGGTGTGAACCGTGTTTCCTAAAGACGCCCCAGCTGGCCCGGCCGGCAAGCCTCATGGCTGAGCATCGACGTCTGAACCAGGTTCGGCTCCCGGTCGGGGCGCAGGCCCGGGGTGCGGGCTCGATCCCCAGTGTGGGGCGTGCAGGAGGCAGCTGGTCCATGATTCTGTCTCATCACGGATGTTTCTCTCACTCCCTCTCTCTTCCTCTCTGACATCCATGTGTTTTTTAAAAAAAAACGAAAACAAACAAAAATACTCCAGGTCACCCCCTGCAGGTGGGTTTGATATTGACAGAGTCTGATGGCAGCTCTGCCCCCTCTGGCAGGGTGGGGAGTGAGGGTCACAGAGGGAAACCTGTCTTGCCTGGGCGGAGGAGCCCCACTTTGGGGGGGTGGGGTTCAGACGGTGAGAGAGGAGGATGGGAAGGGTGGGCCCACGTGGAAGCTGGGCGGTGACGGCGGAGAGGCCCCCAGAGCCGCCTGGGCCAGTCCGCCCGACTTTGCCCCGTGGAAGGGTTTCTGCGGTCGCTGTGGCCTCAGAACGCAGCCACAGAGCAGTTCAGACCCCCCCCCCCCCCCCCCGTCAGCTGGAGCCCCGCGTGGCCTGAGGCTGAGTGGCCTGGGCAGTCACTACCCTCTCTGCTCCTGTTTGCTCGTCTGCCAGGTGCAGGGCCTGCCCACTGGGCGATGGAGGATGGGAAAGAGAGGGAGCCCCAGGTTACTGGGCCCCCATTTCTCACCCCCATGCTCTCTGTCCCTCCTGCCCTTCCCACAGGGAGAAGGTGGCGTGTGGCTGGCGTGGAGTCATCTCTATGCCCCAGGCCAACACAGGTCACGGTCCTTAGGAACACGCCTGCTCCCGCCTCACCCACGACCGGAGGACGGGTCATAGCACCCATCACGGGCTGCGTGATCCCTGCTGACCGCACCGTTACCCTATCACACCGCCCCCCCCCCCCCGGGCCCTGGCGCACAGCACTGCGCCCCCCCCGAGCCAGGTGCTGGAGGGAGCGCCCACCTACCGAGCGCGTAGAGGGCAGCCCTGCCCGTGTACTGCGCCACCTTCCCGTAGAGCTCGGAGCACAGCGCGTTGGTGGCCGAGAAGCAGATCATCACGTAGCCCACGAAGTGGATGCCGAGGGCACAGGTGGCGTAGGACTGCGGGAAGGGGGCCGGTTAGCGCCTCTGCTGGGCCGCGCTTGGTGGCGGATGGTGGGGCACTCTGCTGACACGTGTCCTGCCCCTGTCCCTCCCACCTGGCTGGGGCCTGTCCCTCCCACCTGGCCACCACCTGTCCCTCCCACCTGACCACTGTCTGTCCCTCCCACCTGGCCACCACCTGTCCCTCCCACCTGACCACCACCTGTCCCACCTGGCCACCGCCTGTCCCTCCCACCTGGCCACCGCCTGTCCCTCCCACCTGGCCACCGCATGTCCCTCCCACCTGACCACCACCTGTCCCTCCCACCTGGCCACTGTCTGTCCCTCCCATCTGGCCACCACCTGTCCCTCCCACCTGGCCACCGCCTGTCCCTCCCACCTGGCCCTGGCCTGTCCCTCCTAACTGACTGGGTTCTGTCCCTCCCACCTGGCCACTGTCTGTCCCTCCCACCTGACTGGGCCTGTGAGAGGCCAGTCCTAAAGGTGTGGACAGATGTCCGGCCGCCTTTGCCATGCTAAGCATGGTCCCGGGTGTGTGGGGGCTGTTCCTGGGGCTGGGCATGTCCTCGCCAGGAGACAGTGAACAGAGTGTGGGAGGATGACACAGCGGGTTTGGGGCAGCGAAGCGTTCTGTGTGACACCATCATGGCACATTGTCCACACCCACGGGATGCGCAGCACCGAGTGGGACCTCGTGTCACCTCGGGGCCTGGGTGACCATGACACGTGGGTGCAGAGACACCCTCGGTGGGGCTGAGGTGGGGCAGGGCGTGTGGGAAACTGCTGTGCATGCAGCCAAAACCGCTCCAACAACAGGGCTACCTACCGGGTGGATCACTTCGCAAGTTACATACATGTCTCCCCACCCTCCCTCCGTACCCTGGTGTAGTCGCCCGCCAGGAAGGCCTGCTCGAACCCGCTGTACATGGGCAGCAGCACAAGGAGACGCAGGCGTCTGTCTCTGAGAAGCTTGAAAGTCGACAGCAAAGTGGCCCGCACCGATGGCGTCTCACCCTCACGCTTGTGCAGAGTGTCTCTGATGGGGTCGAGAAAGAGCGCCACCAGCAGGACAGCCAGGACGCCGCTCCCTGAAAGGGAAGCACAGCAGCTGCTACTGGTCAGGGACCAGGAACTGCAGGACCCAGGAGCCACGGGACATGGGAATTATGGGACACGAGAACCATGGGACACAGGGAGCCACAGGACTGGGAGACACAGGACACGAGAATCATGGGACATGGGAACCATAGGACCAGGATCCATGGGGCTGGGAGCCACAAGAAACGGGAACCATGAGACACAGGAGCCACAGGACCAGGAGCCACAGGACCAGGAGCCACGGGACACAGGAAACCATGGGACATGGGAACCACAGGACCGGGAGCCACGAACTGGGAGCAACTGGACTGGGAGCCACAGGGGCCATGGGGGCCACAGGGAGCCACAGGACACAGCTCCACTGTCCCTTCCTCCTTCCTGGAGGTCACAGTCAACCTCTAATCCCAGCTGCAGGTGGGACCTGCAGGCCACACCTGACCAACTCAGGTCTGCGGGTTCCTACACACAGTGGTCACCACGCCTGGTGCAGGGCCCTCCAGCAATGTCCACTGCTAAGCTCTCCCAAACCAAGCTCCACCTGCCCGTGTGCCGTCCCCTGGGAAAGGCGTGTCCATTGCCCACTAAGTGGCCAGGGTGCCTTCTCCACGGTCTCCACGTGTGGGTATTGAACCTCCCGCGTGGACCCTACCCCGACACAAGCCCCACTCAGGAGCCTGTGAGAGGCGGGCCACGGGTGAAGAAGTCACGTGTTTCCTAGGAGGTATGTGTGTATCCAGAGCTGCCCTGTGACCCAGCACCTTCTCAGAAGGCGTGGCCTGGGGATTGCGAGCGTCGCACACGGAACAGACCACGCTCTGAAGAACCTCGCGATGAGGAGGAAGCCAGTGGCCCTGAAAAATGGCTCAGGGAGACAGTGTTCTCTGCCCTGCGGCCCACTCCCGACCTCTCCTAGTTTTGTCTGTATGGCAACGTGGCCTTGCTCAGAGGAGAGACACGTATAAGACCCGGCCGGAAAGGCAGGAATCAAATTCCGGGAGACACTCCCCGTGTCCGCGCACCTGTGTAGATGCCCAGCAGCGTGTAGATGAGCTCCTGGGACGGGCGCTGGGTGCCGTTGCCGGGCGCCGTGGCCATCAGGCAGTCATTGGCCCCGCAGGACAGGAGCTGCTCCTCAGGGATGACATCTGGGAGGGGGCGGGCCGGGCGTGAGAACCCAGCGAAGCTGATGGGGTACGGACACGGGGAAGGTGATGGGATACGGACACGGGGAAGGTGATGGGATACGGGACACGGGGAAGGTGATGGGATACGGGACACGGGGAAGGTGATGGGATACGGACACGGGGAAGGTGATGGGATACGGACACGGGAAAGGTGATGGGATACGGGACACGGGGAAGGTGATGGGATACGGGACACGGGAAAGGTGATGGGATACGGGACACGGGGAAGGTGATGGGATACGGGACACGGGGAAGGTGATGGGATACGGGACACGGGGAAGGTGATGGGATACGGGACACGGGAAAGGTGATGGGATACGGACACGGGGAAGGTGATGGGATACGGGACACGGGGAAGGTGATGGGATACGGACACGGGGAAGGTGATGGGATACGGACACGGGAAAGGTGATGGGATACGGGACACGGGGAAGGTGATGGGATACGGACACGGGGAAGGTGATGGGATACGGACACGGGGAAGGTGATGGGATACGGGACACGGGGAAGGTGATGGGATACGGACACGGGGAAGGTGATGGGATACGGGACACGGGGAAGGTGATGGGATACGGGACACGGGAAAGGTGATGGGATACGGGACACGGGGAAGGTGATGGGATACGGGACACGGGAAAGGTGATGGGATACGGGACACGGGGAAGGTGATGGGATACGGGACACGGGAAAGGTGATGGGATACGGGACACGGGGAAGGTGATGGGACATGGACATGGGGAAGGTGATGGGATACGGGACACGGGAAAGGTGATGGGATACAAACACAGGGGAGGCGATGGGATACGGACATGGGGAAGGTGATGGGACACGGGACACGGGACACAGGGAAGGTGATGGGATACGGACATGGGGAAGGTGATGGGATACAGGACATGGGAAAGGTGATGGAAGGTGATGGGATACGGACATGGGGAAGGTGATGGGATACGGGACACGGGGGAGGCGATGGGAGGACGAGCACCGGGGACCAGGGCCCCCGTGGGCGCCCCCCCCCAGCTGCCCCCTTTCACCTTGGGTGGGCTTCTGGCCAAACACGAGGGACGAGATGAGGTTTCCCCACACGCCCGAGGACTGGAAGAGGAGGAAGAAGATGCCGAAGAACTGGTTCACCACGTCGCGGCCCGCCCTCCCGGACGCCTCCGCGCACGCGTTCCCCACCACAGTGAGGTAGGTGCTCTGGGCCGACCACAGCGGGGCGGCGCCCAGGCCCAGCAGGATGGAGGTGGGGATCAGCGTGTACCTGTCGGGAAGCACCAACGTGAGGCCCCCCTGCCCCCCACGCTGCCCTCCGCGGGGAGGGGCCCGCCGGCCCGGGGCAGGACTGTGCTAACCCCCGACCCGGGCCTGGAGCGGACCGGCCTCCCCTGGCTCAGGAGCATTGGGGGGCGGGGAGGGGGGTGAGAGGCAGAGGCAGGGCCCCCAGGAGGAGGAAGGCGACCAGGAGCCGGGACTACAAACGAGAGGGCTGTGTCCGGTCCGGCCGGCGTGGCTCAGGGGTGAGCATCGGCCTGCGGACTGAAGGGTCCTGGGTTCGATCCCAGTCAAGGGCATGTACCTTGGCTGCGGGCACATCCCCAGTAGGGGGTGTGCAAGAGGCAGCTGATGGATGTTTCTCTCTCATCGATGTTTCTGACTCTCTGACCCTCTCTCTTCCTCTCTGTAAAAGAAACCAATAAATAGATTTTTAAAAATAAATAGAAAAAATGTAAACAAAAGAAGGGCCCCACGTGGAGGGAGGAGCTGCACTGGCCGCTCGGCGTCCCTCCCAGGGAGGACGCTCATGGAAACGTGTGGTGACGGGACAGAGGAGGCTAGGAGGCCTTCCTGATTGGGGGGTGGGGGGCGTGGACAGTGAGCGGGTCCCTAACAGGAAGCCTGGGGGTGCCCCGGGAATGGGGGGGGCGGGGTGAGGGGGCAGAGGGAGCAGAGTCCCTGGGGGTTGCTTTCCTTCAGAGAGCAGGAGCGCTCAGCTAAGGCCACGCCCCCTGTCTGGGCTTGGGGGGGGAGGGTCCCCTCGCACTGTCCCCCTAAAACCCGCCTCGGACATCTTGGATTCCCTGGGCATTACTGGGGCCCCGAAAGTCCCCGCCCCGAGGGAGGCTCCCCCCAGGCCGCAGGCAGGGCAGACGGGACCGGGAGGCGGGGAGGGGACAGAGCTGGACATGGCGGGGCAAAGCCGAGCTCATTCTAAGCAGAAGCAGGATCAGGGGCAGGAGGAGGAGGAGCAGGAGGAGGAGCAGAAGCAGGAGCAGGAGGAGGGGCAGAAGCAGGGGCAGGAGCAGGAGTAGGGCAGGGGCAGGAGCAGGGGCAGGAGCAGGGGCAGGGGCAGGGGCAGGGGCAGGGGCAGGAGCAGGGGCAGGGGCAGGAGCAGGGCCAGGGGCAGGGGCAGGAGCAGGGGCAGGGGCAGGAGCAGGGGCAGGAGTAGGGCAGGGGCAGGAGCAGGAGCAGGGGCAGGGGCAGGAGCAGGGCCAGGGGCAGGAGCAGGGGCAGGGGCAGGAGCAGGAGCAGGGCCAGGGGCAGGAGTAGGGCCAGGGGCAGGAGCAGGGGTGTAGCGGGCCGTGCAGAGCGGGTGCTGCTGCCCGGGCAGACAGGGGGACGGACAGGGCGTGGGGGACGGGGGGACGGGGTGGGGGACAGGCGGACGGGGGGACGGGCAGACAGGGTGGATGGGCTGAACAGGCAGGACAGGCGGATGGGCAGGGCGGGCGGAAGGGGGAACAGGGAGGACAGACGGAGCGGGGGGGGTGGGTACCAGCTGGCGTAGAAGTTGCCCAGGGAGAAGGCCACGTAGCAGCCCATGGCGAGCACGATGGTCCACTTGCAGCCCAGTGCCCGGATCAGCAGCGGCGGCAGCAGCATGGAGGACAGCAGCATGGCGCCGTACAGCACGCTCAGCACCGTCACGCCCAGGCCCTCATCGCTGTACAGGCTGCTCTGTGGGGGCAGGCGGCCCTCAGCGCGGCCCGGCCCGGCCCGGCCCAGCGGCTCCCGGAGCCCCAACCCCCGGCGCCCACTGCCTGGGCTTCCCCGGCGGAAGGCGGGGTGGGTGGGGGAGCTGCTTCTAGCCACCTCGGGGAGGAGGGTGAACTGGGGGCCTGAGAGGCCTCCTGCCCCGTCCCCCACCCTCCAAGGACAGGGTCGCTGGACAACCTCTAAGGACAGAGGGGGCAGCTGGGACGGGGACGGGGATGGGGACGGGGGAGGGGAGCTGGGCCGAGGGGCCGGGCTGGGGTTGGGATGTGACAGCTGACGGGTCAGCCGCATCCGCGATGGGCTGGGCGGGCACTCGGTCGGCCCGCAGAGTCGGGAGACTTTTCTAGAAGGAGTGGAGGCCTCGTGAGCCCTGGAGGGTGAGGAGGGGCCCTGCCCATGGGGCTCCCTGAGTTCACTTCACAGTTAAAGACCAGACTGGAGGGGACCCAGCAGCAAGTCTCCTCCCAGGCAGACGGCCCCCACCCTCCGAGGAACTGGGGAGAGGACACCCCCTTTCTGGGAGTGACTGGGGAGAGGACACCCCCGTTCTGGGAGGGACTGGGGAGAGGACACCCCCGTTCTGGGAGGGACCGGGAGAAGACACCCCTGTTCTGGGAGGGACGGGGGAGAGGACACCCCTGTTCTGGGAGGGACGGGGGAGAGGACACCCCGTTCTGGGAGGGACGGGAGAGAGGACACCCCCGTTCTGGGAGGGACGGGGGAGAGGACACCCCGTTCTGGGAGGGACGGGGGAGAGGACACCCCCGTTCTGGGAGGGACGGGGGAGAGGACACCCCGTTCTGGGAGGGACTGGGGAGAGGACACCCCTGTTCTGGGAGGTACTGGGGAGAGGACACCCCTGTTCTGGAGGGACTGGGGAGAGGACACCCCTGTTCTGGGAGGAACTGGAGAGAGGACACCCCTGTTCTGGGAGGGACGGGGGAGAGGACACCCCTGTTCTGGGAGGACCCGGGAGAGGACACCCCTGTTCTGGGAGGGACGGGGGAGAGGACACCCCCGTTCTGGGAGGGACTGGGGAGAGGACACCCCGTTCTGGGAGGGACGGGGAGAGGACACCCATGGGGTCAGTGCACGCCCACTGGCTCTGTCCACATCACGGCTTTGCTGAAAACAGCCCAGACCCCCTGCTCCCCTGGAATCTGACACATTCCAGCACCTTCCCTGAGCGCCTCCTGTCAACCCCCCCAGAGGCAAAGCTGTCTTATCCATCAGCCCCCGCCCCCGCTCTGCGTGGGGGTCCAAGGGTCAGCGCACCCCCACCGCCTTCCTCCCGCCTCGCCCCCAGTCCGGCTGCGCTGGGGGACACCCACACCGCGGCTGCCCTTTGCCCGGGGGCCGGGGGGTTCACAGTGAGAAAGCCGGGCGCCCCGCCTGTGCCCCCCGGCCCCGCGGCGGCGGCGCGAGCGGCCCACCTGCAGGCTCTGGAGGCCGCCGTAGGCCGTGAAGAGCAGCAGGAAGCCCAGGGCCACCACCAGCACGTTCCGCAGGCTCCTGTCCATGGCCCCCGCGGCCCGTGTCCACCATCGGGGGCTCACGCGCGGTCCCTGCGGAGCGCCGTGCGCGGTCAGCCGCCCCTCTCAGCTGCGAGCCGGCCGTGGACTTGGCTCTGACGGAGGCCGAGGAGCGGCCGGGTGACTCATCCGCCTCTGCTGCTCCCACAGCCACGCCCGGGGGCGCGGCGGAGCGGGGGCTCGGCTGTGTGTCCGGACAGGGCCCCTCTGCTTCCAGCCGGGGCCCCGCAGCCTGGGGCCGGCTCCCCGCTCCCGATCCGACGTTCCGGGCGCCGTGCGTGCGCCGGCTGGGACCGCGCCCCCTCCACGCCCAGAGCGATGCCGTGCCCAGCGTGAGCTCCGGGGACAAAGGGCACACGGCCCTCGAGACGGACAGTTCACCCTCGGGAGCACCAACGGCTTATGGGAGCCGGGGCCTCAGGGCTGCCCCGCCCGGCCGTCCCTCCTCTGCGGTTTACCTCCCCGTGGCCCTCACCTCCGGCGCTGTGGCGGCACGTGGCTGCTGAGCCGGAGCCGGAGCCGGCCGGGGGCCGAGCTGAGGGGCCGGGGCCGGGCCGGTGTGCTCTCCTCCCCAGTCGGCAGGGGCCCTGGGGTGTTGCAACAGCAACAGCGGCGCAGGCGGCCCGGCGGCTGGCCTGAGTTCCTGGCTCAGCAGCTGCTTATCGGGGAGGCGGCTGGGCTGGGCGGCCGGCCCGGAGCCCATGGGGTGAGGCCAGCGCCTTGCTGAACTTGCCCTGGGAACGAGGGCGTGGTTTCTGAATGCAGGTGGGGTGGGCGTCTGGGAATATCACTGTGCATACACACACGCACACACACATGGACACACACACGGGGACACACACACACGCACACACATGGACACACACACGGGGACACACATACACACGGACACACACACGGGGACACACACACACGGACACACACATGGACACACACACGGGGACACACACACACGGACACACACACGGGGACACACACACACGGACACACACATGGACACACACACGGGGACACACACACACGGACACACACGGACACACACGGACACACTCTCACACACGGACATACACAGGGACACACGGACACACACAAATGCACATACACGCACACACACGGACACACACACGGGGGGACACACACACGGACACACACGGGGACACACACACATGCACACACACATGCACACACACGGACACACATGCACACGCAGACACACACGGACACGGACACACATACAGGGACACACAGACACGGATGCATGGACACACAGGGACACACAGACGTGCACACATGCATGCACACACGGACGCACGGACACACACACACGCATGCACACACTGACACACACACACACACACACGCAGCCTGCACGCAATGTGCCCCTAAGGGGGCTCGGCACACCCGGTCTGGAGAGGGCACCCACAGGCTATTTACACATTTTCAGAAAGAAGACAGATTTTTATTATTTTTTCTTTTTATATAGTTTATTGATTGTTTTTTCACAGAGAGGAAGGGAGAGGGATAGAAAGCCAGAAACATCGACGAGAGAGAAACATCCATCAGCCGCCTCCCGCACACCCCCCGCCCCCACTGGGGATGTGCCCGCAGCCAAGGTTGTCCCTTGACCGGAATCGGACCCGGGACCTTTCAGTCCGCAGCCGACGCTCCATCCACTGAGCTACACGGGTTTCAGCAAGACGACAGGTTTTGAAGGAAACGTGTTTTCCCAGAGAAACCTTGTGTGACGCAGGGCTCCGGGGGGGAGGCTCCTGCAGAGACGGGTCTGCCCTGAGGGACACGGGGGCCTCTACGGCTGGGCGGCTCTCTGAGCAGCGGGACAGGAGATAAGATCGGGTCCCTTGGCCACAGCCTCCTCGGCCCCAGGGCAGGCAGACCTGGGTGCTCCCTTGAGAGGAGGTGACCAGCTCACCTGCTGTGTGTCCTTCTTTCCATTCCAGCCTCGGGCAAAGAGCACCCCAACTCCCACCGTCCCAAAGCCCGGTTCTTAGGAAAGGAAGACACAGGTGGGAACCAGCCTGAGCCAGCCCACCGCCCCCCTTCCCCCCACCCCTCCCTTCGCCCACTCACTGGGTGGGCGGGCGCTCAGTAAGCACTGCTGCAGGGTCCCCGCCAGGGAGGAAGTGTGTGCGCCCCACGCGGCTTCCCCTGCAAATGGACCTCGGTGCCCAGAGCCGCTCTCTCCGTGTGAGGCCAGCAGACGGGCTTCCTGACCCAGGAGCGTCCCTGTTGGGGCCCCGGGGTGTCCGGGTGGATGTCCACCTCACCGGTGTGTCTCCCTGTGCGGTCTCCCGCAGGGTCCCCAGGCCGAGGGCGGCGGCCTGTGCACACGGCGGAACCCGAACCAGCACCCCCCTCACCCACAACATGACCTTGACTCAGAGGTCACTGCCCGGCCCGTGCAGCTCAGGGGTGGAGCGAGGACCCGGGAACCAGGAGGTCCCCAGGCCGGGACCCAGACCCAATCCCCGACCTCTGTCTCCCTCTCCCTTCCCCTCTGAAGTCAATATATATATTTAATCTATTTTATTGACTTTTCACAGAGAGGAAGGGAGAGGGACAGAGAGTCAGAAACATGGATGAGAGAGAAACATCCATCAGCTGCCTCCTACACACCCCCCCACACACACTGGGGATGTGCCCCCAGCCAAGGTTGACCCTTGACCGGAATCGAACCCAGGTCCCTTCAGTCTGCAGGCCGACGCTCTATCCACCGAGCCAAACTGGTTTCGGCTAAAAATATATTTTTAAAAAGAGAGAGAAAACAGTAATTTTTTTAAAAATCATGTTTTTCTCCTCATTGGCTTTCAACTCTCAGCCTCGGGCACTTTCGCCCTCGCCTTCCCACCCGGGGCTCACACAGCCCCTCACCTCCCTCGGGCCAACACCCTCCATCTCACGGGCGACCTCAGGAGCCCCATCTCCCCTCTGCCTGAGGTCGTCCTACCCCGGCTCCCCTGGCCCTGAATTGGACCACGGGGTCCCCCCCCGGCGGGCAGCCTGCAGTGCGGCCTCCGCCTGCCCCTCGGCTCCTGGGCGGGGGGCGGGGGGGGGGTGCTGGGCAGCCCCTCGGGCCGACTTCTCTGCACCCACTTCCTTCTCACGGACCCGGCGCCCGTGATGGGCGGGAGCTGGGAAGGGGCCGCGCTAAAGCTGTGACAGGCGCCGACCTTGCCCTTGACCTTCTGGCTCCCGGGAGTGGGGAGGCAGCCAGCCGGCAGGTGGCTGTATTGGACATGAGGGCCATGGGCAGGTGGGGCCGTGGGACAGCCGGGAGCCGGACGCCGGGGAGGAGGCGGGCCCACAGGGCAGCGTCTGAGCTGAGCCCGAGGGTCGCTCTGTGGGCATCCCCCACGCCGAGGGAATGGGGACTGGAACAGGAAGAGGAGAGTGACTGGGGGGCAAATCACCATGAGTGCGGCCGGAGGGGGGCAGGGCCGAGGGGCTGGTCCGGCCCAGGGGGCGGGACCTCCAGCAGGGAGGGCAGAGGTGGCACCCCCATCCGCCATTTCTCGCTCTAGTTTGTCCGTCTTGTATCCGGAGCCGAGCCCGCAGCGCCCTGGGTGAACCTGAGGGGGGCGGGGAAGGGTGGGAAAGACAGACAAGGGGAGAGAGCTGGGGCTGGGTGGGACGCTGCCCTCTCGGATGGAGACAGCGCCCCAGCCTGCAAGCCGAGTCTTCATTCTACAGTCCACGTGTGGTTTGAGAGGCACAATTGTCTCTCTGTTGACTGAGGAGTTTGCCGACCGCTGCTATAACCAGATCCCGCGAGGCAAGGTAAGGGCGAGGTCAATACGTTTACAAGGTTCTCGCGGGTTTCGAATCCACTCAACCACAGGCACCTGATCTGGCTTTGTTTACCTCTTGGTCCCCCCGCAGCCACACCCCTCAGCCACGTGGGAGCCGCTGGCCACACACCCGTCACGCGTTGTTTTTAGAGGCATGGAATTATCCTGTGCGTTTTTCTGCTGTTCACCTTTCAACTGGACAAAGCCCTGGGCCAGCCTGTGGCGTGTGTAAGCATCGGTCAGGTCTGTCCCCGTGACCCCGTGGCTCTGGGTCAGGTCTGTCCGTGTGACCCCGTGGCTCTGGGTCAGGTCTGTCCGTGTGACCCCGTGGCTCTGGGTCAGGTCTGTCCGTGTGACCCCGTGGCTCTGGGTCAGGTCTGTCCGTGTGACCCCGTGGCTCTGGGTCAGGTGTGTCCGTGTGACCCCGTGGCTCTGGGTCAGGTCTGTCCGTGTGACCCCGTGGCTCTGGGTCAGGTCTGTCCGTGTGACCCCGTGGCTCTGGGTCAGGTCTGTCCGTGTGACCCCGTGGCTCTGGGTCAGGTCTGTCCGTGTGACCCCGTGGCTCTGGGTCAGGTCTGTC
The DNA here is from genome assembly GCA_027563665.1 of Antrozous pallidus. NCBI lineage: Eukaryota > Metazoa > Chordata > Mammalia > Chiroptera > Vespertilionidae > Antrozous > Antrozous pallidus. The sequence continues at coordinate 103,936,252 of CM050517.1, forward strand.
CGTGTGACCCCGTGGCTCTGGGTCAGGTCTGTCCGTGTGACCCCGTGGCTCTGGGTCAGGTCTGTCCGTGTGACCCCGTGGCTCTGGGTCAGGTCTGTCCGTGTGACCCCGTGGCTCTGGGTCAGGTCTGTCCGTGTGACCCCGTGGCTCTGGGTCAGGTCTGTCCGTGTGACCCCGTGGCTCTGGGTCAGGTCTGTCCGTGTGACCCCGTGGCTCTGGGTCAGGTCTGTCCGTGTGACCCCGTGGCTCTGGGTCAGGTCTGTCCGTGTGACCCCGTGGCTCTGGGTCAGGTCTGTCCGTGTGACCCCGTGGCTCTGGGTCAGGTCTGTCCGTGTGACCCCGTGGCTCTGGGTCAGGTCTGTCCGTGTGACCCCGTGGCTCTGGGTCAGGTCTGTCTGTGTGACCCCGTGGCTCTGGGTCAGGTCTGTCTGTGTGACCCCGTGGCTCTGGGTCAGGTCTGTCCGTGTGACCCCGTGGCTCTGGGTCAGGTCTGTCTGTGTGACCCCGTGGCTCTGGGTCAGGTCTGTCCGTGTGACCCCGTGGCTCTGGGTCAGGTCTGTCCGTGTGACCCCGTGGCTCTGGGTCAGGTCTGTCCGTGTGACCCCGTGGCTCTGGGTCAGGTCTGTCCCCGTGACCCGCGTGGCTGGTGGGCCGCACAGCAGTCCCGTCATTGACCTGGCAGCCCCTCTGTGTCCACGAGCTGGTCCTCGTTCTTTGTGGTTTGGAACGAACCGTGGCAGCCAACGTCACCTGTGTTGGGTTGTTGCTCCTCTTCATCGGAGGCAGAGGAAAGGGGCCGGGAAGCTGGGACAGAGGCCCAGGACGGGGGAGGGCACAGGTGATGCGATGCCCCTGTGGGAGGGGAGGGGGCGCTCCTGAGGGGGAGACCCCTATTTCTGAGCCTGCCTGCCTGTGCCGGGGGAGTCCACGGAGCGGAATTCCTGGGCTCATGTGTGACCTTTGGCCTGAACCCTTTCCCTGGGGAGGGGACACAGGCGGGCGGGGCCGAGCGGGCGGGGTCCCCCGGACCTCATCCTCGTGGTCCCCCAGCTTGGCCTTGCCGGCTGGGTGCAGACAGGCCGGGCTCTGCTTTGCGTCTGCATCTCCTGATTGTGGGGCGGGGGGGGCGGGGGGGCGGGAGGGGGCCTCATTCCCTGAGATTACAAGTCGCGTGTGTTCTTTTCCCATGAACTGGACCATAGCGGGGCCCTCCCCGGGGACAGGCTGGAGCGGGGCCAGGGATTAGCTGGGTTGGGGGTTCCTCTCGAGGAGCAATGGCCTCGGGGTGGGCAGCTCCCCAAGACCCATCGGTCCTCCCTCCGCCCCAGGAGCCTCCCTCTCACTGCTGCTCAGCCCCTGGTCTGTCGGCGCCCCCTGGAGCCCAGCGGTACCCCCAGCCCTCCCGCCGAGGGGCCGTCGGGTGTCGGCGCTGAGGGCCACTCCTTGGCAGAGCCAGAGGCGCCGCCGTGGCAGACACAGGCACGAACGGGCCGGGGGCGGCGGCCGGCTGGCGGCCTTCAAGCTTTGATGTGTGTGTTGGCTGCCCCCGGGGGGCGTCCCGGGCCTGTCTCAGGAGCAGGTGGGCCTCCTGGCCTCGACCCGATGGTCAAGGTCGAAGCCCGCGGGCCGCCGTGTTCCCGCTAAGGCGGCCAGATGGCTGGACACCGTGCCTGGTCTCGCTCGGAGAGGCAGCACGCGATGAACAGGGAGATACCACTGCCCGCCCCCAAACCCACGTGTTCCATCAGCAGACACCGGCCCCGGACGCTGCTGCCCGAAGGGGGGCACAGACCCGAATCCCGTCCCGTCTGCCCGGGTCTGGATGAGCAAAGTGGGGGAGCGAGGAGCCCCCAGAATGAGGTGCCCCTCACCGAACTGCCCAGGAAGCACACCCAGGTCTCCGCCTAACGCACCTCGAGGCTCAGAGAGCCAGTCCCCTTTCCTGCCCCCCCCGCCCCGCCCCGCCCCGCCCCGCCCCAGCAACCCCCCAACCCCCTCCCCGCAGCTCGGTTCAGTGATTGAGAGCAGCCTATAAACTAGGGGGTCACGCTGCAATTCCCGGGCAGGGCATGTGCTTGGGTTGCGGGCTCGGCCCCTAGTGGCGAGGGGGCTGGAGGGGAGGGGGTGCAGGAGGCAGCCCAACATTGTAGCCAGGCAGGTGGAGACCCTCAGGCCAAGTTCTCATCAGTGCTAGCCTCTCCGGCATAATCAGGGAGACTACCAGAAACATCACGTGGGCACCCAGCTGGGCACCCGCACTCTGCTTCAGATGCATCCACCTCCCCCCCCCCCCCAATTCAACTCTTGACACATTATGAGACATTTTTTTTTTAAACCAGGATTTCTTCTTGGAAACATGGGGAGGCTGGAGGGAAGAATAGTTAGAGGGGCTCTGGCAAGCACATCTGCTTGTCCGGGTGTCTACAGTCAAGAATCCTTGAGGCAGGCAACTTGGGCCTGGAGGTCCCCCTTCTCTAGGGACTAAAAGCAAGGAATAGGTGCGGGCACACCCCCAGTAGGGGGCGTGCAAGAGGCAGCTGATGGATGTTTCTCATGGATGTTTCTGACTTTCTATCCCTCTCCCTTCTGCTCTGTAAAAAAAAAATCAATAAAATATATTTAAAAAAATAAATAAAATTTAAAAAATTTAAAAAGCAAGGAATAGGAAGCAAACTGAAACCCCTGTCATCCTACCCATCTTCTGACAGTCTGTAGATACTGATCTAAGGAAATAAGCTTACATTTAAAAGTAGAGGATAATGTGGAGCATGTACACTATGTACGGGACACCCTGCAAGGAACAGGGAAAGGCAAAACGGCTGGGCACAGAAAATAAACGTTTGGGAGTTCCTAATCTCTTTCCATCCTTGTTTCTGCTATGCCCAGCCTTCAGTGCTCGCAGGGGGAGTGAGCAATCAGACTGTCTAGGGGAGCCCAGGGCGGCCCAGAGCCCAGATACCAGGCCCTCGAGGCTTGTCGAGGGCCCAGCGGTGATGAAGCTGTGATGTCTGCTTCAGCATAACAAGGTGGGGTCAGAGGGGCGGAGGGTCCCCGCTTGCTGTCCTTACTCAGGCCTCGGACGGCCCAGCCACCAACTGCAAAGAGCGGGCAGCTGGAGCAGCGAGGGTGAGGTCAGGCTCTCCCGCAGCTCAGGCAGGAGCTGAGCCCCTGAGCCCCGTCGATGTTGTCAGGGCCCCGCAGGTCCTCCTCCCGTGGAATCTTGCTCAAGCTGTGATGATCCTCTCTTGTCGCTGCGTCTGGGGTTTGCACGGGGACCGAGTCCTGAGTGTGGGAGCGGCCAGTGTTCGGACAGGTCCGAGCCTCGGGCTGGGGAGAGGGCACGGTCCTCTCTCTCAGGGCCACGCGCAGGTCCCGGCGTGGAGGGCAGAGCCTCCCAGCATCGTGAGGGCCAACGGCTGTGGTTGTGGGCGTGAACTGTGGTCCGGACACGTGGCCCCACGTGCCTGAGTGGCGGAGGCTGCGGGGAAACAGAGCCGGACCAGCTGCACGCAGTTGAGGGGGATGAAACCCGCAAGAACGTTGTAAACATCGTGACCACGCCCTCACTGTGCCCCGTGGCGTCGGCGATAAAGACGTGGCTGTAGGCCGTGGCGCTGTCGCTGGTTCTCCGTCAGAGAGGCAGCATCCTTCCGGGGCCCCAGCGTTCCTTCTCTCGTCTGTCTGCTCCATCCTTCACCGCCTCCCTTCAGGGTCGCCCTTGCCCGAGCCGGCGGCCCACGGAGAGCCGGGGCTCTGTCACCGGGTGGAGCGGGCCTGGGAGCCGCCAGGCCCCACATTCCATCACCCACAGGAAGGCCAGGCCCCCCATGGCGGGAGGCCTGCCTGCACCCCTCGCCCTCGCCTCTGATGCCCTGAGCTGTTCTGGGGGCAGGGTGCCCGCAGGGACGCACACCGTTCTCGGCTCCCTCGCAGCCTGGGGAGCCCCATGAGGTCATCGTGAGGAAGACAGGGTCCCAGGAAATGGCACCTGTGGGAGGTCTGAGGGCATATCCCGGGCAGGGCAGGGGTGGCGGGCAGAGTGGACTGGGCGAGGTGGGCAGGAGGTGGCAGGCAGGGGCTGGCGGGCAGAGGGTGGCGGGCAGGGTGGACGGGGTGGCGGGCAGGGCAAGGGCTGGCAGGCAGAGGGTGGCAGGCAGGGCGAGGTGGGCAGGGGGTGGCGGGCAGGGCAGGGTGGGCAGGGCAGGGTGGGCAGGGCGAGGTGGGCAGGGGGTGGCGGGCAGTCCGCCCCGCCGGCCGAGGCTCTAACGGAGCCGTGTTTGCCGGCCGCTAGCTCTGCCAGTGGTTTCTGTGTGTCCAGGGGGACATGTCTGGGACCGCCAGACGCCATCACCTGGAAGCGAGACACCATGGGAGCTGGGACCGGTTCACCGGTAATCACCACCCCCTTCTCCCACTTTTTGGGGTCGGCCTGCATCCCTCTGTCGGTTGAAGTTCGAAGAAGAAATTGCAAGGTGGTTGCTCTCGTGGCGTCCGAGATCCTGCTCCCCAGCTGTCCTCAGGCCGGGCCAGGTCAGCGCCTACAGAGCCTCCACAGGTGCGGGCACTTCCGGGCGACCGGCTCTGGTCCTGCTCCTCGTTGTCCTCCTGCTCCTCCTCGTCCTCCTGCTCCTCCTGCTCTTCCTCCTCCTGCTCCTCCTCCTGCTCCTCCTCGTCCTCCTCCTCCTTTTCCTCCTCCTCGTCCTCCTCCTGCACCCCAAGCCCCATGGCCCCTGCCCGCCCCAGCAGCATCAGCGAGGATCCAGCCAGAGGATGGCTCCCTGGCCGCCAGGTGCCCGTCCTCACCGGCGAAGTTAGACCTCGGTGGTTGAGTTCGGCAAACACAGAATTCAGAGCCGGGGACGCGAATGGTAAAGTGTGTGCTTGGGAAGTTAGAGGCGATGGAAGGGGCCCGCAGGCCGGGCCGGGGGCAGGGAACAGGGGACAGACGCAGAAGGACCCATGGCGCTCGGGGTGAGGACGGAGGTGAGGTGGGGGGAGGGGCGGGCAGGGAGAGGGGCTGCTCCGAGAGGGAGGGCATGAAGGGCAGGGGTTGTCAAAACCGGTGTGGCTCAGTGGATAGAGCGTCAGCCTGCGGACGGAAGGGTCCCAGGTTCGATTCGGGTCAAGGGCATGTACCTTGGTTGCGGGCACATCCCCAGTGGGGGGTGTGCAGGAGGCAGCTGATGGATGTTTCTCTCTCATCGGTGTTTCTGATTCTCCCTCGCCCTTCCTCTCTGTGAAAAATCAATAAAATATATATTTTTTAAAAGGTGGGGGTCGAGGGGCGGTCTCAGGGGTGAGGCCCATAGAATACTCTTCCGCTTTATGCTGATGTGCCCAATGGACTCCTGCCGACTACTCGTCCTCGGGGGTGGCCGAGCCGGCACGGACTGGCTTTCTGCTGCTCCCCGAGGGGCGTTTAGGGCTGCGGGGACCGGGTCAGTCACTGACTCTGCGGGGCGTGGGGGGGAGCGGGTCTGCGGTTTCCCCGGAGGCTGTAACCGCTGGGCCTTCACCCGCTCGGCTTCCGTCCTGGGTCCTGGCCGCCAGCGGAGCCTGGAGCGCCGGTCTCTCCCTGAGCCGCAGGCCATGGGGGGGCGGGGGGGGCGGGGGGGGGTCCCCATCTCAATCCCCACCAGGAATGAGGCCCCGGGTTTCTTTTTCTCCTTTTTTTTTTTTTTTTTTTAAGTAAGAGTAATGTTTACTGAGCGATGCAGGACTGAGTACTATGAAGGGTTTACCAGGATAGAAATGCACCCCACCCCCAACCCTGCCACCCCCAAAACCCAGAGACTATACAGTGCTTAGGAGTTACACACAACGGCCATAACTGCTGAGTGTCTGTTCGTAACGAACAAACCACAGTGCGTTTATACTGTATCACGTCGAGGGATTATACACCCATTTATATATTGCTTGTATAAAATCTTTTTTTTTTTTGTAAAAAAATATTTTTAAAAAAAAACAAAAGAAGGTGAGGGTGCACCCCGGCTGCCACTCTGGGCCGGACCGCGCTGGACCACGGTGGGCGGGAACGGCAGGGCCTGGCACTGTGCCCTTCTCCAGCCTTGCATCGGGGTCAGGGTCAGGGTCAGGGTCAGGGCTGGGGGCAGGCAGATGGCAGTTTCACCCTGAGTTCCATCCTCAGCCGAATTTTGGTTGCCACTCACGGCTTGTCCTGGCTGCTCGGAGCTCCTCTGGGTGGGTCCTGGCGAAGGGGCCGGAGAAGTGCCCGCAGCTGCCTGGTTGGGCGTCTCTCCTGCCCAGAGCCTCTGTCCTGCCTCCTGTAGAACAGGCCCCCCCCTCAGGACGACAGTGGTCTCAGCGCTTGGTCCCGGATTTCCTCATCCTGGGTCTCTTCGCCTGGTGTGGCTGCTCGGAGCTGCACAGAGAAAGCAGGGCCCGAACTGGCTGTGCCGAGCCTCATTGAACAGTTTTTCATGCAGCAAGGAAGAGCCCTCTGGGACCCTTCTCCTCCTCCCTTTCCCCATCATCATCTCCTCCTCCTCCTCCTCCTCCTCCTCCTCCTCCTCCTCCTCCTCGTCCTCCTCCCAGCCCATGGTCCCTTCTTCTCCAGCTGCTCCAGCAGCGGGTTGCCTTCTGAGTAGGGGGTCTTAACGCTGTCAGTCCTGACGATGCAGGTGGGGCGATGCCGGTGGAGCATCAGGACGAGCTGCTGCCGCTCCTGCTTCGGCTCCTCGATCTGGGTTTTCAGCTCCTCGTTCGTTCGTGAGCTCCGGCCGCTCAGGTTCCCGCTGCAGACTCTCCGTACGCTCCGTCCGCTCCTCCTCTTCGTTCGGGCACCCGGCTGCCGACACTCTGTTCTTTCCCTGGCGCCTCTTCCTCCGCTCCTCTCCCTGGTCCAGCTCACTTTCCGCAGGTTGAGGCCTCTTGTCGGATTCGCTTCCAGGAAGTGCAAGGGGGCGATCGGGGCCCCCCATGTTGCAGATGTCAGCTTATTTCAGCTCCTCTGCGGTCGGGACTGAGCTGGGGAGTCCGGTCAGGGGGCCGAGCCCTGGCAGAGAGCCCGCAGTCACGGAAGGCCCCAGGGTCTGCCCGGGCATCATAGCAGGGGTGGCAGTCCAGCCGTGTAGAAGCCGTGAGCGGAGGCGCCGTGCCCACTCAGCACCACTGCCGCCGGCCGCTGAGCTCCGCGCGGTGCCCAGGCCGGGCCGGCCCAGGAGCCGCCAGGGCGCCAGCCCCTCCGCCGCCGCGTTCACCGCCGCCAGCGCCTCCCGTCTCGGCTGCTGAGCGTCCCTCCCGCAGGCCGTGGCGGGCGGCTGAGGCCCAGGGTCTCAATCCCCACCCAGGGAGGAGGCCCAGGGGGGCAGCCCGTCCCTAAACGCGGCTCCGGGTGTGGCTCTGACGGCGAGCGCCGCTCCAGAGGTGAGAGGCGGTGCTCTGTCTGCCCAGGTTTTGGTATTGACTTTGAATCACAAACTGGCAACAGTGTCAAGGCCAAGGGTAATGTGGCTTCACCCAGGGGAAGGGCCCCTGAGCCGCGGGGCACCGGCGTGAGCACCGGGCTTGGGCTCTGGGCTCGGTGATCGGCGACAGAAGTAACGGGTGCTCTTGCCCGGTGCCGGGCTCCCGCAGCCATGTCTGCCCCCAGGTGCCGGAGGGAAGCCAGTGCCGGCAGCCGGGGGTGGGGCGGGGGGCGCTACTCTTGCACGAATTTTGTGCCCAGAGCCTCTGGTCTGTGTATGCAAAAGCCTCCGGGAGCCGAGACCGGTTTGGCTCAGTGGATGGAGCGTCGGACTGCGGACTGAAGGGTCCCGGGTTCGATTCTGGCAAGGGCATGTACCTTGGTTGCGGGCACATCCCCAGTAGGGGGCGTGCGGGAGGCAGCTGATGGATGTCTCTCGTCCATGTTTCTGACTTCCTATCCCTTCTGCTCTGTGGAAAAAAAGCCTCAGTGACTCTCAGACCATTTGACCGGCTGTGACACCCACTGACCACCAGGGGGCAGACGCTCAACACAGGAGCTACTGAGAGACAGCGAGGATGCAGAGTGCCCTCCTGCACTCTGGGACCCCGGGGGTGGGGTGGGGTGTCGCACTGTGGTTTTGGCCGGATCTCTGCAGGCCAGGCAGAGGGACCCCACCTGCCAGAGGGACCCCCTCCCTCCGCAGACGCCCTTCGAGCCCTATCGCCGCCCCAGGTGCAGCCGGCTGGAGAGGGGTCCCGGGAGGTTGGCTCCAGGGCGGGTCCAGCCCGGCTCGCCCAGTCCCGCCCGCCTGCCACCTTCTCATTAATTTCCTCTCAAGGTGCTCGAACCCGTGCACGGGTCTCCGGTGCAGTGCAATAACTCAGCTTTCCGCGTGTTTCCTTTCCGGCTCCTCCCCGTGGGGCCCCCCTGTCAGCACAGCTCCCACGCCTGTCTCTCCAGGGCCGCCGGCCCCCGGTCTGGTGGGAGCAGCACCCTGAGTGGCCTCCCTCTCCCTCCCAAGGCAACAGCCCTCGGCAGACGCAGGAACGCCGACGTCCAGCCCTGGAGGCGATGGGGCTCCTCACAGACCGGGTCCCGGGAGAGGTCGGGCCTCCTTGTCGCGTGTCCTGGCGACCCTCCTGCGGGGGGCCAGCCCCTGTCCTGTGCTGCCTTCCCGTCCGCTCGGACACGCTCCCGACCCCACCCGATGCCGGGAGCAGGCCCAGAGGCACCCAGGGTGGGGGTAGGGGCCCTGCTCTGTGCGGGGAGGCGTCTGTGCTGCGCGGGGAGTTCAGGACCGGCCCCGGGGAGCCTGCTCGTCAGGGCTCGGGGGCGGCTTCTGGTGCGTTTTGTGAAGAACAGAACGAGGCCCAGTTCCGCTCGGCGCCCGCACGGCCCGGCTCTGGCACTGCTGCCGCCCCACACACTGGTCTGGGGGAGAGACGTGTGATGGAGACAGCGGCCTCTGGGCCCCGAGAGCCGGACCCTCCACCGGCTGCAGAGGAGGGCTCTGGCCGCTGAGGGCTGATTCGCTGCGGCTGTGTGTGCCCTGCTCCCCCCCAGCTCCCGTCCCCCCACCAGCTCCCGCCCGGCCCTCCCCCCCGCAGCTCCCGCCTAGCCTGGCCCGGGAGGTGGGGGCGGGCTCTTTGCACGTTCTCTGCACATTTCCCTCCCCCCTCGCTGCCAGCAGATAGGGAATCCCAGCCTCAGCCTCCGGGAGGGGCGTCGGCCTCAGGCCACCCCTGTTAGGAACCCTCCTTCCTGGGCAAACCCCACAGAGGAGCCTGCTTTGGGGGGGGGGGGAGGAACCGGGGAGCAGGACGGTAACGGGGTGGACTCTCCCATCTCTGCTGCTAGGGTCAGAGAGCGTCGCTAACGGGAGCTGGAGACAAAGAATTGTCACCAGCGCAGGAGACAAAGGGGGAGCTCTAGACCCTGCCAACACAGGCACCGGTGACCACGGCCTTGTCAGTCGGCCCCAAACGCGCATCGCCACGTCAGACGTTCGCCCCACAGCAGCGCCGGCCCTGCCTGCCGCCTTCACCCTGTTAACGTGGGGGGTGGGGGTGGGGGAAGTGACAGCTACAGCTTCAGCCCAGGCATTCGCTTCCGCTTCCCCGTATAGGACACGGGGCAACACGCGTGAGGGGCTCGGCCCAGGGCCGGGCCCGGAACCACAGGACACACGGGGGCACACGTGGACACACCGTGACGTGGGGCTGCGGCCAGCCAGCGGTCACCAGCGGGGGCTCCTTTCGTGGGGACAGGCCGGCGAGGAGGACGAGGTGGCGAGGACGGGAGTGCACGTGACTCGTGGGCACCGGGTCTCCGCCGCCGCCGAGGAGCCGACCGTGTCTTTGGGGCGAGGACGTGGTTTCCGCAGCACGGGCCGGCCCGCGGGAAACGGCTCCCCGCGTGGCTCCCAAGGCAAGCAGTGTCCGCACCGTCCCTCGCAAAGTGCTTCCCGTCTAACTCGGACACCTCAACGAGAAACCAACCTTTTTCTTGGACAACTTTGCTTTAATACATTTTTTATTGGTTTTTAGAGAAGGGGGAGGAAGAGAGAGGAATAGAGAGGTAGACACATTGACGAGAGAGAAACGTCCACCGGCTGCCTCCTGCACGCCCCCCACGGGGGACGGAGCCGGAAAACCGGGGCCTGTGCCCTGACCTCCGGGAGTCAAACCGCGACCTCCTGGTTCATAGGTCAACGCTCCACCCCTGAGCCACGCCGGCCGGCTGGACGCACATGAACGTGAAATCTTTAACGAAGCCCTTCGGGCGTACCATCGTGTGCCGGCACCGCCAGGTCCGGAGAGCCGGAGAGGGGGCGGTGAAGGGTGGGGAAGACCGGCAAGAGAAGAGAGCTGGGGCTGGGTGGGACGCTGCCCTCTCTGACGAGAGACAGCGCCCGGCCTGCAGGCCGAGTCTTCATTCTGTCGCCAGACCCACCAGGCGAAGGAAGGGCGAGGTCAAGACATTGACAACGTTCTCGGGGGTTTTCGATCTACTCAGTCACAGGCGTCCAATCGGGTCCTGTTTGCCGGCCGCTCCTCCCGCAGCCACACCCCTCAGCCGCGTGGGGTCGCGGGCTCGGACCCTAACCCGTCCCGACGCTGCAGCTGCTCTCCCCGCTGTAGTGACAACCTTCCTGCCCGCTCCTGCTGAGCGCGTGGAGCAGAGCCGTGTCTGCCCACCAAGCCCGGGGCTGCTGCGGGGACCGCAGGGCCCTGAGGTCGCCTCTCTGTCCCGGGGCCGCTGGACGCGTCTGTGCGTCGGGCGCAGGGCCGTGCGGGTCGGAGCCTGTTGTCCGGCTCCGGGTCCCGCGCCCGGCAGAGCGGCCGCAGGCAGTGGGAGCCGTCCTGACCATGGCCCAGAATGCCGGCCGTACACCAGCCCTCCTGGTGGCCGCCTGTGACTGTGGCCCGGGTCGGCTGACCACACCAGCCCTCCGTCGGCCCCAGGGAAGCACAGACGGCACACGCTCAGCGCAGGCACAGCCGTCCTCGTCTCCGAACAAGTCGTCCCAGGGGCTCAATGGACATGGTAGACTGCGGGGGCGGGGGCGGGGGGTCCTGGCGGAGGACCGGCAATCAACCTCAGGAAAATCCAAACTGCAGGCGCCCCACGCAAACTGGTCAGACCGGGTCGGGGACCAAGAACTCCCCCACCCGCCGCCCTCACCTCTGCAGCAGGTCATGCGTTGTCGAAAGTCACAGTCCGTCCTCTTCCTAAAGAATGTGGCCTCGCCTGTTCTCTCCTCCCCCTCCTCCCCCTCCTCGTCCCGCTGGCACCGGGCAGAGGCCGGGCGTCAGGGCGGGCGGGGCAGCAGGGCAGGGTTTCGGTGGCTGTTCTGGGGTTTTGGGTCACGTCGAGGTGTGTGGCTGAGCCGTCGGGGGTGGACCTGGGTGAGGACGAGCCGAGGTTTCGGTCCTGGGTGCCCTTCCTGGCAGTGCCCATGTAGTGACCAGACCCCCCCAAACCGCCCGGGGGGGGCGAGGGAGGATGTGGCGGGAAATGAGACTGGGGCTGCGGGAGGGGCTGGCCTCGCCCAGTGGGGGAATCGCCCCGAGTGAGGAAAGGACAACGTGTTGTTTGTTGTCTTTCTCCTTTTTAATGGAAACCCCGTGTTTTCCACCGCCAGAGAGCTTGTGGGCGGTTTGGCAAACCACCCTCGTCTCACAGGACGCCTGCGTTGGAGGAGGCCGTGTCCCGGGAGCCCCCCCCCCCGCACACGTCCGCCCCCTCGTTACCCAGAAAGTGCCCCCCCAGGAGCACAGCCTCCCCTGCTTGCCTCCCCCCCCACAACAGCCTCCCCTACAGCCCAGACGCTTCCCTCCCCTCTGGGAGCTCCTGCCGGGCAGGCGGTGGGAAGAGTGGCGGGGACAAGGATGAGTGACATCCCTCCCGCCCCACGGTGGCCTCTGATGGGGGGACTGGGGACCTGGGGCGGGGGAGGGGGGACTGGGGCTCGGCTCCACCCCGACCTCCAACCCGCAGTGAGTGGTTGCGGACGCCCGCAGGCGGCACTCAAGATGCTGGTGTTCGCTTTTCTGAAAAAGGGCTTCTTCTGTGTTTTTAATAGGAAGTAACACACACACACACACGTGTGCACACATGCACACACGTACTTATATGTAGATGTATGTGCATATGCATACACATTCACACACATGCATGCATGCAAATACACCTATACATATGCATGCACCCATACATATACTTATATACATACATGTACCTATATGTAGATGCATGCACATATGCATACACATTCACCCACACACATGCATGCTTGCAAATACACACCTATACATATGAATGCGCACCTGTATATACACATACAAATGCACGTGCCTATGCATATATGTGTGCACGTATGCACACATACACATGTATGTGGTTATGCAAACACATGCACGCACACATTCGCAAGCATCCACATACATGCAAATGCACACACATATACACACATGTACACATATACATGCATATAGTTATGCACACACATGCACACACACACACTTTTCACAGCCCTCAGCTCCTGAGACTAGTCCCGGGTCCACGGCCTCAGGGTGGCCCTGATGGGGAGGCGGCCTCCCTAACATCCATGAACAGAGCCCTTCCCCTCCCCCACTCTTTCATTTATCCCCAAATCTTGCATTTACCACGTTCTTTGTCCAGGCAGGAGGACGTAGACAGATTAATCTGGAAAGGCACAAATACCCCATGTGAGCCCCTAATCCTGCTATGCAAATCGGCTCCAGGCACTGGCTGACCAGGGACTGACCTACCTGCCTGGCCAGGAGTGTGGTCTGGCTGAGGGGTGTGGCCTGGTGGGTGGGTGTGGCCTGGCTGGGGGTGTGGCCTTGTCAGGGGTGTAGCTTGGCTGTGGTGTGGCCTGTCCAAGAGGTGTGACCTGGCTGGGGGGTGGCTTGGCCAGGGGTGTGGCCTGGCTGGGGGTGTGGCCTGGCTGGGGATGTGGCCGGGTGGGGGGTGTGGCCTGGCTGGGATTGTGACCTGGCTGGGGGTGTGGCCTGGCTGGGGGTGTGACTGGGCTGAGGGGTGTGGTCTGGCAAGGGGTGCAGCCTGGCAGACTTGCTGAGCAGGCCAGGCCTGGGCACTCCCACGGCGAGTCCCTCCAACCAGACCTGCTCCCCTCTTTGGAGGGATGGGACTTGCACAGCGTGGATTTTATAGTGTGGGCGGGGCAGGCTGGAGGAGGGGGCGTTGCCCAAATCTTGGGGTGCCTCGGAGAACTTGGGAAACAGGCCCTGCACGCTCAGGGCAGCAGCTCCCACTGGGCGGGGCCCCTGGGTTGGGGGGTGGGGGGGTCGGGTAGAGGAGGGAGACACGGGGCTGCTCCTGTGCCCACCCACGTGCTCCCGGAACCCCACTTCCCACAGAGGAGAGGGGAGGCCCAGGGCTCGGGCGGGGGATAGGCGGGACCGGAGGGGAGCTGAGCTGGGGTCCATGCAGGGTGCTCCCGCCACAGCCCTGCCCCTGGGCTGAGTGTCCCCAGACAGACAGACAGGCCACTGAGGCCCTCCCCACAAGTCACGCCTGCAGGGCTGAGGGGCTGGGGGGCTGCGGGGCTGCGGGGCGAGGCTGAGGTCACAGCCTTCTGCGATGTGGGAGGTCTGTCCCCAGCCAAGTCCTCCGGCCCCCCTCCGGCTGCTGCAGGGCTGGGTCCCCAGACCCCGCTGTGCTCCCGGGGAAGATGCAGATGGTGGAAAATGCCTTTTCAAATCGAGAGAACAAATCCAGATCTTCGCTCTCACACGAGCCAAACATGTGTCTCCTGACCCCCGAGGGGCCCCTGGACCGGGAGGGAGAGGGCTGAGGGTGGGCCAGCCCCTCCTTGGTGGTCAGCAGGCCCAGCCGTCCGGCCAGCAGCTCCTGGGCCCCAGGCCTTGGAGCCGGTCCCACACGGTTGGAGGCAGCCATCACCCTGGGCCCCTCCCGGGGCAGTTCCACCCCCAGGGAGCCGCCCAAGGCCGGGAGCTCTCTGTGCCTCCGCTGGACACGCGGATGGTGGACGGGCAGACGCCGGACGGGTGGACGGGGGGAATGTCGTGTCTGCCCCGCGGGCCAAGGCTGGCAGGCTGGGCGGTGAGTGCCTGCTGGGTCCCTCCCGTGAAGGGTGAGCAAGGCGCCTCCTGAACCCGAACCTCGCCACGCACACGAGGGCCACCGCTTCCTGTGCTCTGACCCGGGACCGGCTGCTGGAGATGAGGTTCCCACCCTCCCCCCTGACCTGGAGGAAGGACCTTCCAGGCCCCAGGAGCCAGCTGCCCCTGGAAGCATGGCCTCGCCTGAGCAGAGAGCAGGGGACAGGAGGAAGGGGGGCCTTCAGGCCTCTCAGCCCGGGACACGCAGTCCCTTCCCTGACCGCCAGGCTGGTCACGCGAACACCCTCTCCCAGGGTCAGGTCTCGGCTGTGTGATGGACGGAATCGGGGGTCACAGCAGAGAGGACACCGCCCGCCCTCCACCGTGGGCAGCGCTGGGCTCCCGGGGGCTCCCAGGGACCCACAGAGATGACCAACCTTGCTGCCCGGCGGGAGGGGGGGTGGTGACCCGGTCAGCCTGAGCCCCAGGGACCGCCACCCAGCGCAGAGGACGGACGCGGGCAGGGAAGGGAGTGGCGGCGTCAGTGCCCCGGCCCCCGTGACGGCCGAACTCGGGGACACGGTCAGGGGGCCCGGTCCCGCCCGGCCGCGGCCTCTCCTTCTGGTCCCGCTCCTTGCTGGCTCCACGGGGCTCGGGTTTCAGGTGCTGTTTACACAGCCGCTCCAGCCGGACGGCTTGGCACAGGCGCACATTCCTGCCCCGCACCGGTGACCGCGGCTGCGCCGAGGACGCCCTGCCCTGGCCGCCCTGGGCCCCGGGGACCGGGTCTGGCAGAGGCGTCCCTGCGGCCTCACTAGCTCTGCTGGCAAAGAACTCTGCCCTGAGCCACAGGGAGGCCTCCCCATGCCCACTGCCCGCCCGGCACCCCTGACCCCCCTCCACCCCGACTAGAGGCGAATGCACCGCCCGGAGGCCTCCTGCTCCAGCCGTTCTGCCCGAGCATGCTGGCCGGCCAGTCACCTGGCGGAGCACGCCAGCACCCGGTCTGACCCAGCCGGCTGTCAGGCCCACGGGTGGGGGGTGTCGGGAGGATTGGACAGGAGAGCGGGGCCTTTCCTTGTAGGAAAGGCAGGTGTCAGGGTGACGGAGGCTGGAGAGCTCGGGGCTAAGGGAGTGGATGTGGGAGCATAAGAAGGGGGAGCGTTGAGAACGGGGACCGTCTTCATCATGAAAGCTTCCCCCCAGTACCACCGCTGGGGTGTCGGATGGAGGCTGCGCCCCAGGAAGGAGTCGTTTACTGATGAGGAGACGGTTGTTCTGTGCAAGAGTCTGAGGCCGGGCACTGTGATTTCCAAGACGAGGGCTCTGCTGAGAGAGGAGGGGTCTTTCTGGGATTCTGAGAGCGGGGCTTTGATATAAATCGCAGTCAGAGCAGGAGGATGGCGGCACAAACTGGGGCTCTGGATCCAGCAGGAGGCGGTGTTTCCTTGGGAGAGATGGAGACCTAATTCACAGTCTTACAAGATGCTGATTGTATCATCGCCGCCACCATTCCCATCATCACCAGCATCACCATCACCACCACCATCACCATCATCCCCATCACCATCACCACCACCATCACCACCAGCACCATCACCACCATCATCACCAGCACCATCACCATCTTCACCACCATCACTACCATCACTATCACCATCATCACCATCACCACCATCACCACCATCTCCACCAGCATCACCATCACCATCACCCCCATCACAATAATCAGCATCAGCACCACCATCACCATCACCACCATCACCACCATCATCACCAGCACCACCACCATCACCAGCACCACCACCATCACCACCACCACCTTCATCATCATCACCACTATTACCACCATCACCACCATCACCATCACCACCATCACCACCACCACCATCACCACCATAATCACCACCATCTCCACCACCATCACCATCACCCCCATCACAATCATCAGCACCACCAGCACCACCCAATGGTACAGGTACAGTGTGGCCCAGGGGCACTATGCTCAGTGTTTACAGGCAATGGGATGTCTGGGCTTCATGAAAACCCACCCCCACCCCCGCCCTGTCCTGCCCCATTTCCTAGATTAGCTCACCAGCACCCAGGGTGCACCTGCTAAGCCAGGACCCGGTGCCTGGATCGAGATGGGCTGGACCGGCTCCAGAGCCTGCGCTCCTCACACTCAGGCCCGTCTGCAGCTGGCAGGCTCCAGGGCATGCTGGGCCAGGCAGGCGAAGCAAGAAGCACAGCCAAACATTGCTCCCCCGGAGTGCGAGCACATCCACATCCACATACGTACGTGTCACGCTGCTTTCCTACCGATCGTTTCATTTTGGGGGGAAAAATCCATTTGCATCTAAACAATTTATTTCTAAAAACCCCATTCTTCTGGGTTCTTAAATGGCAAAAAAAAAAAAAAAAAAAAAAAAAAAAAAAAGATGAAACTGAAATCAGTGTGAAACGAGGGATAAAATCTTGACATGAAAGACAGCCATGTGACGAGGCTGAATTCCAGACGCCCTGCCAGGTGGATTCCGTGGTCCCGGCCGCATAAATCATCCTGTTTCCTGCTTATCTGGCCTGGGATTCATCCAGACACCCGGGCTTTGCCTTCGGAGAAGCGATTCAGCGCCGCCCAGCTCAGAGAGATAAAGACGGAGAACGCATTCTGCACGTAGACCAGAACGTAAACACCGAGGTCTCCATTAACCTCCTCCTCTGAGGGTCAGAGGGGGGGTCTCCCGGTGACGGAGAAACATGACACCACGGCCCACAGACCCCATCCAGCTGGTGGCGGAACCCAGGCCACGGCGATCGGCTGGCGGTGATAACGGGAGGGAAACAAGGTCGTGCCATTTGTTTCTGAAAAGGCTAATCCCAGCTGAGCACGGGCGCGAGCCAGGCCAGCCCCCCCACCCCGCAGCGGCTGGACGGTCTTTGGTTTGAGGAATAACGGCGCCCGGAATAAAGGCGGAGTGGAGGAGCCAGGACAGAAACGCAAACACACAGCGTGCCCCAGCCGGGCAGCGCCGGGACATCCCGGTCCAGTCCGGGGGCCAAGCTGACGCCTTAAAATGAATAAACACATGGACCCACATACACACGCATGCACACACAGCCCGGGGCCCCGCTCTGTAGAACCCTGAGGAACACAGTCCCCAACATCAACTCCCTCTGTTAGAAATAAGGCGGGGGGGGGGGGGGAGGGCAGGCACAGGTGAGGTGCTGGAGGGGAAGTAGGGGAGGCTGAGGGAAGGTCCATGGGGTGAAAAAAGGAAACATATGTACTACTATCTATAATACTTTAAGCAATAAAATAAAAAAAATATAGAAAAAGGAGAAGTCTTAACCAAAAAAAAGAAATCAGGCGAGCCCCCACATCAGGGGTTCTGGAAGAATACAAACACTCGGGAGCCAGGCAGCAGGCAAACACGTTTACTTCTCTGTAGAAGGGTGCACCCACATGGTCTGGAAGCGCGTGCACACCAAATAGGCAGACGTGTGACCCTAACGCACGTGACCTGTCCTTTGCTCTTGATTGGAGCTAAGGCACACAGTCTTTCGCGATTGGCTAACTCAAAGGGAGGGGCTGGCCTTTGCAATTTCAAGATGGCAGCCCCCAGGGGAGCTACAAGCCACGCGGCCAACAAGGTGGCTGCCAAGTCACACGGTCCAACATGGCTGCTGTCTGAAGTGATCTTTGACAGAAAAGATGGCTTGTTGATTCTCACACCCCCGGTGCTGGCCCAGCCACATGGCCTGGGAAAGGCTACCTGCCCAAACCTCTGTTTTCTCACTGCAGGTGCAGATGACACGCCTGGTGGGCTGAGATGGCAGGTGGGAAAGGCCTTTGTGACGAGCCATCTCTGCCAAGTTGCTATTTGCCCTGTCGGCTCCCCAGGACACGGACAGGCCACAGCTCCTTCAGGGACTCCGTGCGCTGTTGCCCCTGTCCCCTGCCCCCTGCCCCCTGCCCCCTGCCCCTCACCCGCTCACAGCCTGCTCACGGTCCCCCACCAACCACCTTTGAGGAGACCGAGGCAGCGAGTTGGGACCCTGTGCCCAAGTGCGCGGGAAGGTCGGGACGCGGGATCCTTGGCTGTTGGGGTTTTTCTCTCGTCTCCATGACCAGCGTGGAGAGAGAAGGAGGGTCCTGTTACTGAGTAAGAGGGGCTGGGGACTGAGAAATAATAGAAAAGAACAGAGGACACAGAAGTAGAAAATAAAGTTGGGGCTGGGTGGAATCTCTGCTCTCTGATGGAGAGACAGGGAATCCCAACCCGCACGCAGAGTGTTTATTTACACTAAAGCAGAAAGGGGTTTCACAGGAAAAGACTTAAAATCAAAGAAGCTTAAGTGGGCCCAGGCCCCACTCATCCCCTCATTCCCCGGGCTCGGCTGAATCTACATTTCAAGGGTCCTCCCCCCAACACCTGGAGCAAGTTAAGAGTCAGGACCGAGTAATGCATCCAGCCTTCTTGGTGGATGCGTTTCCAAGATGCGGCTCTGCCTGGCGCCTGGGATTCAGGGGACGCTGACTTAAAGAATGCTCAGGGGCCTTCCCTGGGGGCCCTCTACACTCGGGAGCCCCCGCCCCCGCCCATGGCTCTCACGTCAAAGGCAGTTGCGTCTCGGGCGCCGCTGTCTGTCTGCCCGGTGCCTGTCCTCGGACTCGGGGCTCTCAGACGGCCCTCCCACCGTCAGTCACAGGGAACTGGAAACGGCTCGTCCCGTCCCCGGCGTCTCTCTCCCACGTCCGGAGGGGATGCTGGGCCTCCTCGTGTCCTGCTGAGCGGCCAGGATCCCCAGGGGACCGTCCGGATCGGGGTGGCTCGCTGTCGGCACCTCCCCGCCCCCACCCCACCCCTGCGGGCCTGGCGATCAGCCTGCAACCCGGGCGTGTGCTTTTGACCGGAATGGAACCCGGGACCCTTCCGTCGACAGGCTGACATGGTACCTACGGAGCCACGCGGGTGAGGGCTGATTCACTCTTTAAAAAATTATTTAAATATGTATTTCATCGATTTTTTACAGAGAGGGAGGGAGAGGGATAGGAAGTCAGAAACATCGATGAGAGAGAAACATCGATCGGCCGCCTCCTGCACACCCCCCACTGGGGATGCGCCCCCAGCCAAGGTACATGCCCTTGACTGGAATCGAACCCGGGACCCTTCAGTCCGCAGGCCGACGCTCTGGCCACTGAGCCACACCGGTTTTGGCCAGGGCTGATTCACTTTTAGAACACGGTCTGGCGACCTCACCCTCCGACCTCAGGGAGCTCGGAGTGACAGGTGGAACCCCCTGGAACGGGGGCCGGCCTTAGCTGGGACTGCCGCCCCCAGCCGCTTGCCCCCCCCCCCCCCCCCAGGGGACATCGGCAGGGCCATGCCATGGGCTGAATCGCGCAGTGTCAGGCTCCCCCAGAGAACGCTGAGATGGCATTTAAAGCAGCAGACTGGGGGGGCCGGGGGGAGGCATTTCCCTGTGAACCGCCCTGCAGCCCAGGGCTCTGAGGGCCCGCGGTCCGTAAGGCAAGGTCCCCGGTCTCGCAGGAAGTCCAGGGGACGCCGGCCCTTCCCACGGGCGCCTCTCGGGCTCGGCCTAACGCTGCTCACCCCTGCGAGAGGCACAGCTGACACCGGGTGCCCCCCGAGCTGCCCCAGGGGGCTCCGGCTGCACGCGACCCCCCCACGCCCACCCCGCGTGCGCCCCCCCCCCCCCGCCGTGACGCCCAGCAGGTGTCTGCGCCCACACGGAGCTGCCTGTTGGTGGGTTTGATGACAGACAGCTGAGAACTCTGCAGAGCGCGCCGCAGTCCCGTTAAATTTGGGGGATCCTTGGTGACCCGGACCTCATCAGGTGGGGCCCGGGTCTCGGCCGCCCTCGGGGGGGCAAATACATGTGAGGAGGGAGAGGCTGTAGCCACCACCGTCGACCGTGAAGAGTTCTGAGAGCCCAACGCATTTTCCAGCGGCGGCTCCCGGCCTGGAACTCCGGGATGGGGAGCAGGAATTGGAGGAGCACCCCCCCACACCACGGTGACCGGGCCATGGCCACTGGGACACGCTGGGCGAGGCTGGGGAGGGACGTCCGCAGAAACAAGACCGTGCCCCCCGATTTGGGGATCTGGGGAGGGGAGACGGGAGAAGAGCCATCGGCTACCCAGCCCCAGCTCTGACTCCAACCTCAACCCCAACAGGGGGTGTTGGGAGAGGGGGGCTCAGGTCATGAGGGGGGGGCCTTGTGGGTGGGATCTGAGCTCATTCATTCTCTCTCCATCTTTGTTTAAAGTGACGTTCAACGTTCACGTCACAAAGACTAGCTGGGGGGAAAGTTTGAAAAACACGGGAGTTCTTCCCTCTCGGCTATCTCCCCACTCCCCCTGCTCCCTCCCCTGCCTCCGGCCCCCCTCCCGCCTCCCTCCCCCTGCTCCAGCACACACGGGGGAGGTGGGGGGCGCGGAAGCAAGGGCACTCCTCAAATTCCTGCTCCACATCCCGGCCGCTCCCCGGAATTCCAGGCCGGGAGCAGCCGCTGAAAAATGCGTTTGGCTCTCAGAACCCTTCACGGGTCGATGGTGGCCACGACCTCTCCTTCCTCACACGTATTTGCCGCCCCCCCCCCCCCCCCCCGAGGGCGGCCGAGGCCGGGGCTCCACCGCCCTGCCCGGCCGGGGCTCGAGGCCCGAAGCACAGATGAGAACTCTGTGGAAGGAAAGTACAGCCGTTATCCCAACCACAACCCGTCTGAGCTGCTCGGAGCCGACAGACCGAGGAGCCGACCCAAGGAGGGAGTCGCCCTTGGCTAACGCCGGGTGGCGGGGGGCGACTGGCACAGGGATTTTCCCGGGAGAGTGGGGAGGCGAGCACCCCTCCCTGCCCCGTGCAGGCTGTCTCCCCACTTGTCTCAGAGGCACTTCCAGGCCTCCAGGCCGCAGGGTCTGCAGGGGGGTGGGACAGGGGGGTGGAGAGGGGGTGGGAGAGGGTGTGGAAGAGGGTGGGAGAGGGGGTGGAAGAGGGGAGTGGGAGGGGGTGGGAGAGGGTGGTGGGAGAGGGGGATAGAAGAGGGGGGTGGAGAGGGGGTGGGAGAGGGGGGTGGGAAAGGGGGGTGGGACAGGGGGGGTGGAGAGGGGGTGGGAGAGGCGGTGGGAGAGGGGGTGGCCCAGGGGCAGGGCTGCGTGTCCCCTCTCTCCCAGGTCGCGGCTCTGTGACTTGCCCGCTTTAGGTCACCCCCCTGAGCCTGCCTGCTCTGCTGGCACACGACAGGCATGAAGGCCTCGCAGCTCTGGCTCAGTGGATAGGGTGTCGGCCCTGGGAGAGAGAGAAGGCTCCGGGTTCGATTCCGGTTGAGGGCACATCCTTCCGTTGCAGGCTCCGTCCCGGGGCACCCCTTGATGTGTCTCTCTCACTCTGGCGTTTCTCTCTCCCCTCCACGCCCTCTAAAAACCAGAGGAACAATGTCCCCGGGGGAGGAGAGCTAAAATAAAATCTGAAAACTGACTTTAGAAAGGAGCAGACACCAACCAAGGCCCCGCAGCCCCCCGGTTGGCACAGGTGCGCGCCCGCGGGGGGAGTGTTGCTGGCACCCAGTAGGGCCGGTCAGCGCCCGAACCCCGGCCAGCGGGGGGAGGGTCGAGGTCAGGGCCGCAGGCAGCGCCCGGGGTGGAGCTGCTTGAGAACAAACTCTTTTCTTCTCGGCTCCCCGTGCGCAGAGCGTCCCAGGGCGCCGTGGACAAAAACGGGGAGAAAGACGGGCTTTCTGAGCTGCTGGTCTTCGGTTACAGGACGGGGTGGGCACCGGCCAAGAGACACCGCACCCCCGTCCGCAGAGTGACACGCCCTGGGCCTCGGACAAAGGGATCGGGTTCCCAGACCCGGGGGGCGCCTCCGTCCGGGGCTGACATCAGCGTCTCCGGAGAGCCGTGTGCGCAGGGCTATTCCCCCGGGCACGCCGGCTGGCACGGGCGCCCACGGGTTTGCGTGAATGGGCGGGACCCGCCGGGGCGGTGACCGAGGAGGGGTCAGGGCCGGGGTGTGGGAACGCCCTGACTCCCCGCCGCCGCCGCCGCCGTGCCCGGACAGGCCGTCCGTCAGCGGGGTAGGGGGAAAGGACGCAGACAAGAGGGAGAGGGACGGCCACGCTTTTCAAACCCCACGGGGCCTGCTTGGCAGCTGCGGCCAGGATGGCCTCGTCCGAACCGGGGAAAGGGCACCGAGATGGAGGGAGGTGTCTGGCAGCCACACCTCCTCCTTCTGGAATTCTCCGAGGCCGCCGTTAACAGACAGACCCACAGACGTGGAAACCTGTGAAGAACTCTGTGAGTCTGAGCCCACACTGTCGACAGACGCCGGGAAGCAGGACCTCAATGAATTGAGATGACGTCTGTATTTATGCATTTGCAGTCGAAGGAAAGGGACGTAGGTGAGTTACAGGAAGTTCATCGGTGATGGGTGAAGGAGGTGGGACAAGGCAAGGCGAGGAACCCTCTGGGATAGGGTGAACAGTGAAACCATGGACAGGTGTTGCTTCTTTTTTCTTTTTCCTTACAGAGATGGACACAGGATGCCTTCGCGAACAGCTGACAATGACCCTGATGACAATAACAAGGGGGAATGTCCCGGTGCCATTGGTGGTGCCCTCGGGGATCCTGGGTAAAAAAAAAGGAAGTTACAATTCTCCAGGCTTCTGGCAGATATGTCCTCTTAGAAGCAGGAAGGCAAATGGCTCAGCAAAGATCCAAGCTGATCTCTGTCGGGGAAAACACAGGCCCAGGACACGACTGCCCGCCGTAACCTGTTGGTTATAGTGAAACAGTTACTTCCCAGACCATCGTTTGTGCTTACTTCCCGTCTCTGGGTTTGCAGGCCCGCCACGCAGGGCTCCCTTCGTCCACACCGTGAAGTCCGCCGGAGCTGTCCGCTGCGGAGGTGACCGAGCCGTGGGACCCGGGGCGCAGGGGAGCCCCGTGGCATCGCCCGGGGGAGGGACGGTCACGGACGCTCCTGGACGTGAGCTGACGGCTGGGGGGCCGCGTGCCCCAGGCTCGTCCCCCAGTGGCAGCCCCACCCCCACCCCAAGAGCAGCCTCGCGGTCCGGAGCCCTGGGGTGTCAAACTCAGGGCGTCAGCAAGAATCTCCAAATACGGCTGAAACCCGTGTTGCTCAGTGGATAGAGCGTCGGCCTGCGGACGGAGGGGTCCCGGGTTCGATTCCGGTCAGGGGCATGTACCTTGGCTGCGGGCACATCCCCAGTAGGGGGCGGGCAGGAGGCAGCTGATTAATGTTTCTGACTTTCTATCCCTCTCCCTTCCTCTCTGTAAAAAATGAATAAAATATGTATATGTATATAAAAATCTCCAAACATGTGGACTTTAATTCCCCTGAGGGAGACACCTGGGGCCACGTTTCCCTCCGTTGTGTCCTCCCGAGTGATTTCCAGCGCTGAGAGGGGAACGGTCTGACCCTGGGTGTGGCCGGCACCACCACACCCCAACTCGGTGACTTCGGTCCAGGACGGACGTAGCCTGTGTCAGGGACCCCGTTGTGTCCTGAGGGACCACAGCACAAGGCCACAAACCCAGCGGCTGAGCCAGCAGGAAGGGGTCCCCTCAGTCCTGGGGGCGGAGGTCTGAAGGGGGTGTCTGCAGGGCCGGCCTCTCTGTGAGGGCCCTGGGAGGATGGGCTCCGAGCCGTTCTCAGACTTTCTGGTGGTTCCCCTTGTTCCCTGGAGAAAAAAGGCACTTGCTAAGAAGGGCTCCGGTGGCTAGCCGGCCTAAAAGAAATAAATACGTTAAAATAAAATGAAAAGTCTAAGCCATTTTTGTACAGGGGGCCTCTGATGCAAACTCAGGGAGGAGCCTGGGCTGTATTTCCGTCGCCTGAGCCAGGCCAGGCCTGAAGAAGGAATTCCTGGAATCCTATTTCAACCAATAGGACGGAGACGTTCCCCAGCCAATCAGAGCTGCACAGCTCTGACCAATCAGGACAGCACCTTTTTAAAATATATATATATTTTATTGATTTTTTACAGAGAGGAAAGGAGAGGGATAGAAAGTCAGAAACATCAATGAGAGAGAAACATCCATCAGCTGCCTCTTGCACACCCCCGACTGGGGATGTGCCCGCAACCAAGGTACATGTCCTTGACCGGAATCGAACCCGGAACCTTGCAGTCTGCAGGCCGATGCTCTATCCACGGAGCCAAACTGGTCTTGGCAGGACAGCACCTTTTGGACCAATCAAACTGTGGAGATTCGGAGTCCTCCTTTGCATAATGACAGACCCATCAGGGACCAGGGGCAGGGACTTCTGTCCATAGAATCCGGCTCCTCAATGGCTCTGCAAGTACACATTCCCTTCCCTGGGGCTAGAGGCTGTGCCCGGCTGAGCTGGCACAGGGACGATGGCTCTGGCAGAGTGAACCCCAGGAGCAGCTCGGAGCCGTGTGTCGGGAAAGGGGCCTGGTCCCAGGGCCGCCCGCTCCGGACTCTTCCCAGCATGGCTCACCATTGCGCTGTCTTGTGAAATATGGTAGCATTCATCTCAGGTAACCCTGCTGTTTAAAACTTGATCCTGCTCTTCTGGATGCTGTTCACACTTACTTAAAACAAAAGGGCAGTTCCTACAGCTTCCAGCTTGAGAACTTGAGGCCCACATAAACCCCTTTGAAGTCCAGACCGGAACCATAAAAGAATGACTGGTCGGCGCCCGAAGTTGGGCTGTACCATCTGCTTTCTCGAGATAGGACTACAGTCCCACCTCTACACGTCAAACAACATGCATGGTTAGGGATCAGGAGCAGGCAACAGGGTCAGCCCTAGTCCACTGAAACCTTCCTATCCCAGATACAACCCTGAAAGCTGTTCTTGGAATTTAAAACAATGAAAATGTATGGTTAAGACCCTTTCAAAGGACTGCCTACACCCGGGACCGCACAGTCGTGTGTGTTTGGTCTCCACCGGCGTGGTGCCCTCGCGACCGTCCTGGCCAGTTCAGTACATCCTTGCTTGCTTATTGTCAAACGTAGTCGCCTCCGTGGCCATTTGCAACTGGTCGTGGAAGTCACCCCACAACATTTAGCACTAAAAGTGTCCTCCTTTACACACCCCACATTGGGGATTGGTGTTAGCATTGAACTTGTATCAGCCGCCACATCACTCTGTCTGGGCTGTTGCCTTCGTGGCTGCTGCTGTGCCCCTGTCTCTGCTGGTACTGCCTCCTCTGATAAGACACCTGTGTCGGAAGCCGATCATTGTTTTAATGACGGAGAGCTATGGACCGGGAGTTTGGAGGGCTGATCAACCTTGATTGCCCTGAGAGGTCGGAGCTGGTTACTGGGATGTTGGTGGTTGAAGCAGCCCCCACCTGTTAGTCCTAAGAAGATTCCCTGATTGGCTTTTACTGGTGTTTCCTGCCTGGGGGATACGGGTGTATCTTGTGATTTTAATCTTAATGAAAGGGATGGTGAAGCCAGAGCGGGTAGTAGTTCTCCCACTAGAGTTGGACGACCACCTGGCCCCCATTTCCCAAATTAATGTTTTTCCAAGTCTCTTTATTCATTTGTGTGCGGCCTCCTCCAGAAACCCAAACCCTGAACCGGGGACCCTGACTCACGCGGGACGTGGAAGGGGTTCCCACAGGAAAGGGTCGTGCGGTTTATCTGTGGTTGGACGTGGATCGCGGACAAAGAACAAGCCAGCTGCCCATCTGGCCATGGCGGAGATGTAGCGACTGAGGGGCGCAGCGGGCAGGCGGCGGGCGAGGCCGGACTCAGACGATGAGGAGCCGAGTGGGGCCGAATGAGGAACCCGCCCTCTTCCTTCTTCGTGCCGGGAGTGTGGTGACGCCTGCAGAGACCCCCCCTCCCCGGCTCTCTCGCAGCGAGGCGGCCGTGTGGACGGCAGAAATGCAGGGAACCGATACAGGGACCTTCTTTTTGTTGCTGTGAATCCTCACCCAAGGACATTTCCCCACTGAATTTGAGAAAGAGACGAGAGCGTGACGTCGGTGGGAGCGAGACACGTCCTTCATGCACCCTGACCAGGGCCGGGGATTGAACCTGCAACTGAGGTACGTGCCCTTGACAACAATCAGACCGGGGACCCTTCGGTTCACGGGCTGATGCTCTTCCACTGAGTCAAACCGACTGGGGACGGGGACCTTCTTAAAGGGACACACGGCCTTCTCCCCTCTCCCGCTGGCTGGAATGCCTGGTGCTGGCCCAGCAGCCCTGGCCCTGTGCCTACAGCTGTGTTTGAGACGCTGGGGTGCGTGAGTGTGTGTTTGTGTGTGTGTGTTTGTGTGTGTGTGTGTCTGTGTGTGTGTGTGTGTCTGTGTGTGTGTGTGTCTGTGTGTGTGTGTGTGTGAGAGAGAGAGAGATGTGTCTACAGCTGTGTTTGAGACACTGGGGTGCATGAGTGTGTGTGTGTCTGTGTATGTGTCTGTGTGTGTGTGTGTCTGTGTGTGTGTGTCTGTGTGTGTGTGTCTGTGTGTGTGTGTCTGTGTGTGTGTGTCTGTGTGTGTGTGTGTGTGTGAGAGAGAGAGAGAGAGAGAGAGATTAACATCCGTGAGGCAGTCCTAAATGTACCAGAGGATCATGTAACTGGTGATGGACTACGGGCTGGCCTCCCCCTCCCACCCCCGAACCCCACCCGCTCACTGGCCAATTGTGACCGCGGGGGGCGCTGGTCCGACCAGCTGCTGCCATCTGGTGAACTCGGGTGGGGTAACCGTGTTCCGCGCCACGCTGCACGGTGTGAAGGGCAGCAGCTCACGTGCAGGAGCGCTGCGGCCGACACGCGTCATGTGGGCGTGTGGCTCTGTGGACTCGTGAGTTTGCCGACCGCTGCGCTGGTGGGTTTACTTCACACAGACACGCACGCGTGGGCACACGCACGCACACACACGTGTGCGCACAGGCACCCCCGCACATGCACAGGCCTCTCTGTCGACAGACAGTGGTCCCATGTGGGCCCGCACCTCGCGGCTCCATCCCTCGCCCTCCGGCCTCCCTCTCCCCCCCCCCACACCCCCGCCTCCCCCGCTCGCTCGGGTCCAAAACCGCGCCTCCCGGTATCGGAGCCAGGAGTAATCCTACCCGAGTTTCAGCGTCCGTGAAGGGGCCATTGTCTGGGTTTGGAAATCTTCCAGAGACGGGCGATGTCACCTTTTCCAGAACGGCCCGGGGCGAGGGGGGGGTGCTGGGGGGCGGCTGCCTGCCTCACTGCGCTCGCTCGCTCGCGGGAAAGCGGCGGCAGAGGCGGACGGACGGACGGACGGACGGACTGATGGACGGACGGATGGATGCGCACCGCGGCTCTCCGCCATCTGCTCGTCCTCACGGCCGCCTCCCCGTCAGTATGGGGGGAGTCCCATTCAGCTCTGCTGTGTCCTGAGCTCAGAGCTCCTCACTCCCCTTCGGGGCAGTGTGTTGGCTGCCCTGCAATGCGGACTGCTTCCGGGGCTTCCTCCAGAACCAGCAACGGCCCCGGACTCCACACCCCTCTGCCCCGGGGGCAGCAGGGAAACCCGTTTCAGGGTGAGAGAGGCAGGCCTCCGGTCCAGGCCACGTCGCCCCAACAAAACGCATCCCCAGCGATTTCGCGGGGTGTGTGCCCACGGAAAACCCCGGGGGCCTGAGGCTGGGAGCCTGCCACACCTGGCCGCTGGTTTACCACAGCCGCTCCTCCCCCGGGGCCCGTGTTCCCACCGTGTCCCCACCGTGTCCCCACGACCCTGCGGGCCTGCCCGCTCCCGGAGGTCAGGGAGCCACAGCCTCGTGATGGCACTGCTGGCATGGCTGACCGGGCCCTCGAGTTTTCCAAGAAAAGGCCTCATCCTCCTGGCGCCCCCCCGGCACAGGCCGCCTGGGACCGGGGAGCCCGGAAGGGGATGCTGACTGCCCAGCGGCATGGTGAGGGGCTAGCGGAGAGGGACCGGCGAGACCACGACGGGAAAGCGGACCCTCCTACGTGCCCCTGCGACCCACACGCCCTCGGGCGTCGTCAGCACCGGCTGTGCCCTGACCTGCGGCTCAGGGGGCTCAGCTCCGGCCGGGACAGCGGCTCTGCCCGCAGGAACTCGGCACAGAAAACTGGGGGGGCGGGGGGGTTTCTCTCTTTCCCACGTCCGGCGTGGAAAAAGAGTGGGTCCAGATTCTGAGTAGAGGAGCTGGGGATTGAGAAATAAAAGAATAGAGGACACAGAGATAGAAATAAAAAGCTGGGGCCGGGTGGAATCTCTGTTCTCTCTGATGGAGAGAAAGGAATCCAAACCCAACAGCAACGTGTTTATTTATACAAAAATAAAAAGGGGTGTCACTGGGAAAAACTTAGGGTCAAAGGAGCTTAAGTGGGCCCAGGCCCCACTCATTCTGTCATTCCCGGGGTTCGGCTGAATCTACATTTCAAGGCCTCTCCCCTGCCCGACACCTGGGGAGAAGTTAAGAGTCAGCACTGATCACGCATCCAGCCTCCTCGGTGGATGCGTTTCCAAGACGCGGCTCTGCCTGGCGCCTCGGATTCAGCGGACGCTGATTTAAAGAATGCTCAGGGGCCTTCCCTGGGGGCCGGCGCTCTACAGAAAACAGACCAGATCCGTGTGGGTCGCACACGCTACCGGGTTAGGGAGACGTGGAGAGAAACAGCATCACGCTGGCTGGAAGCCCCCGAGGTAAATGCTGGTTTCCAGCCATCACCTCGCTGCTGGGTGGTCGGACGAGGTTTGTCATAACCCAGGGACGGCCACTGTGAGGGGGGACCCCGTGGAGGAAACGGGCCTGTGACCCACCCCCAGCGCGGCTGGTCTTTGGCAGAATTGGCTGAGGCCCAGGGCAAGCAGGATGTGGGCAGGGGGGGGGGGGGGACGAGGAACCAAGACCCATGAGCTGCACACGGGCCAACAGGTGGAAACCCCAGGCGTCCGCCTCCACTGGACGGGGAGGTGGAGGCAGCTGGGAGCCCTCAGCCGATGGTTTTAAAGGGCCCCATGAGCGACAGCCAGACCGGGGCGAGGCCTGAGGACACGGGACCCTCCAGGGCCAGCCGATGAGGAACCGGAGGAGGCACGGATAAATGGGGGGAGAGGGGGCTGGCCAGGGACGCCCGGTCACCCACACAGACACCCGCTCCCGTCTGGAAAGCCTCATGTGGCCACACGTATGTCTCCGAGCCGCCCCTGGAACCCCGACAGGCGGGCATTTTCTCGCACAAGGAACCGCGTTTGGAAGACAGCCGTGCCCTGACGGGTGTGGCTCCGTGGATAGAGCATCGGCCTGTGGACCGAAGGGCCCCGGGTTCGATCCCGGTCAAGGGCATATACCTTGCTTTTGGTCACCTCCCCAGTGGGGGGTGTGCGGGAGGCAGCTGATGGATGTTTCTCTCTCATCGATGTTTCTGACTCTCTATTCCTCTCCCTTCCTCTCTGTAAAAAACCTGTAAAATACATAAAACAATAATAATAAAAAAAAGACAGTCGTGTCAGAAGCCGCTAAAGACACAGGCTCGAGGGCTGTTCCCGCGGACTCGATTCAGGACCATTAGGAGAACGCGCTTCCTTCCGGGGTTTGTCCTGAAACCGCACTCGGTGCCCCATGGTCTGCCGGCTGGTGGGGAAGGCCGGGGGGCGGGGGGGGGAGTTGGCATTCCTGCTGTTTCCACGGCACCGCGCCTGAGCCCCGACTGTGCAGACCCCACGCCGAGGATGTGGGCAAAGGCCTCTCTCTGCTCTGAAAACAGGGCGCAGCCTGGGCAGGAGGAGAGCCGGGCTGTTGCTTCGCCCGCAGCAGATCTGGCCCCGGAGCAGCGTCCGCCCCGTCCTGCCGGCCGAGGCTGTGTGGCCATGACCCCTCGCCGGGTGCAGGCCAGGCCCGTGCCGGCCCCGTCCCGGTGGGAGCAGCCCTGTCGCCACCGGAGCCTCATCGGTCATTTCCACGCAGACGTGGCCTCTCTCGGCCGGGCAGAGGCAGCACCCCCAGACAGTGCGTTTCTGTTTATTGCTTCTTAGGCGGCCTCTCCCCCGTCCTACCCCCCCACCATCAGCTCTAAGCTGCTGGAGGGAAAAAGCACTTAACCTATGAATTCCGGGCCTTTCCAGCTCACTTCCTCCCCCCCCCCCCCCCCCGACTTGCCCGTCCGCTGGCTCGGCAGCACGGTTTAAGCACCGGCTGCGTGCACACATCTCCGGGAGAGCCGGGCCCCGACCTCGCGGGGTACAGGGCGGTGGGGCTGGGGACGCAGCAGGCACCTGAGTGTCTGCAGGCCACGTTGCAAACGTTGCAAAAACGAGGCAGGTGCGTGCAGGCCGGGCCCCGGCCGGGGAAACATGGAGGCTGGCACATCAGCATATGCTCCATCAGGCTGAACCTCCGGCTGCGAGGGGACGGCTGTCTGCTGGCCCGGAGCCCCGACAAGGCCGGTCCGCGGCTGGCGTGGGCCCGACGGGAGGAAGTGGCTGAGCGGAGCCCTGGGCCGACGCGGCCGGTTTTCCAGGAAGCGCTGAGGGGTGTGGGTTGGCCCGACAGAGCGACAAGGGTGCCCGCTCACCGGGCGGGAGCACAGAGCCCCCCGCGCCAGGGCTGCCCCCCCCACCCCGGGGTCCCCATGGCCCAGAGCAGCCGCGAACACCTGCGCAGGCTGCCAGCCGCCACGCTGCGGGCGAGACCCACCCCGGTTCCACCTTGTTTGTCCGAGTGAGCAGATGCCCTGTGTGTCCCAGGGGACAACGAGGCCACGCCGGCCGCCTCCCCCTCCGTCGGAAATGGGTGCCATGGCACCGCCTTCAGGCGTCACAGGTCCCAGGATGTGGCTCAGGGAACGAAGCGGGTTCTTCCGAGTTTGGGATGTATCGGAGCTGCAGAACCAGCAGCGTGCCAGCCCTGGTCCCGGCGGCTGACACTTCCCCGGTTCCGTCCGTCCTGCCTCTCCACAGTTTCCTCTCCTTTGGGGAAAGCCCCTGGGGTGTGGTTTCCTCTGCCAGGTGGTCAGCTGACCGTTCCTGAGAGCCTGCAGGGTCCCGAGGTGGGCGTCGGCCCACCCCCAGCCAGTGAGCCAGGAGGTCCCGGTTCGGTTCCCGGTCGGGGCCCAGGCCCAGGTTGTGTCTGAAGCCCCAGCGTGGGGTGCACAGGAGGCAGCTGACCCATGATCCTCTCTTATCACAGATGTTTCTCTCTCCCTCTCCCTGCCTCTCTGAAGTCAATAATCCTATCTAATAAAAGAGGAATATGCAGATTGGCCATCACTCCAACACACAAGAGGGCTGCCCCCATGTGGCCAAAGATCCTGTCCCCATGTGGACACAAGATGGCCACTACAAGATGGCCGGCAGGGGAGGGCCGTGGGGAGGTTCCAGGCCTGCAAGGGAGGGCAGTTGGGGGCCATCAGGCCAGCAGGGGAGAGAAGTTGGGAGGGACCAGGCCTGCAAGGGAGGGCAGTTGGGGGCGATCAAGCCTGCAGGGGAGGGGAGTTAAGGGTGACCAGGCTGGCAGAGGAGGGAAGTTGGTGACTAAGAGGCTGGCAGGGGAGCAGTTAGACATCAACTAGGCTGGCAGGGGAGTGGTTAGGGGGTGATCAGGCTGGCAGGCAGAAGCAGTTAGGAGCAATCAGGGAGGCAGGCAGGAGAGCATTTTGGAACCAGCAGTCCTGGATTGTGAGAAGGATGTCCGAATGGCCTAAACGGGCAGTCAGACATCCCTCGAGGGGTCCCAGATTGGAGAGGGTGCAGGCTGGGCTGAAGACACCCTCCCCCCAGCCCTCTTCCTCCCTGCACGAATTTCATGCACCGGGCCTCTAGTGTGTGTGTGTGTGTGTGTGTGTGTGTGTGTGTGTGTATACACACACACACACTGAGTGGCCAGATTATTATGATCTCTGAATGCATAATAATCTAGCCACTGAGTGTGTGAATTCATGCATGGGTGGGTCCGGCCAGCCTGGCCAGGGGGAGGGGACATGGGTGGTTGGCTGGCCTGCCTGCTGGTCCAACTCCTGGTCGACAGGACAATTTACATATTAGCCTTTTATTCTCTAGGATAGACTCTGAGTGGCCTGATTATTATGCGTTCAGAGATCATAACAATCTGGCCACTCCGTGTATCTTTAAAAAACAAAACAAAAACTACGGCCCATCGCTAGGAGTCAGTGCGGAGAGACCGTGGGACACCCTTGGGGGAGGACGGGGCTGAACAGAACCTTCTGTTCCCAGATGAGAGATAAGGGGGAACCCCCAGCCAGCGAGGGCAGGTTCTCTCCTATCGGAAAAGGAGAAGGGGGAGGACGGGGGAAGGGGGAGGGAGGGAAGGAGGAGAACAATAAACCTGTGAAAGACGACGGGATACCGCAGTCCAGGAAAGAGAAGCTTTTCTTAAATGAAACAGACTTGTGGGCGTGTGGGAAACAGCCTCTCGAAGGAAAGATGGGACCAACAGCGGAATTCTCTGATCACAGTGACAGGTGCCAGAGGCAGAGGCAGGCGCTCGACAGACGGAGGGAGGACAGGGTGACCCAGTTCGCACCGCCTGCGTGTCACGTACGTGTGCGAGGGCAGGACGGCCTCACCGAGGACGACACCCGCCTCGAAACCCCCGCAGCCCGGAGCCCGACACAGCCAGGAGCTCACACGCCTGCCTCCTCCCTCCTCCCGGTTTTCCGAGGGAACACGCACGCCTTCCCGTTATTTCTTTCTGTAAAAAGTGTAGTTTATTGATTTTTTTTACAGAGAAGAGGGGAGAGGGGTAGAGAGTTAGAGACATCGATGAGACAGAAACATCCATCGGCTGCCTCCCACCCCACCCCACCCCCACTGGGGATGTGCCCGCAACCAAGGTCCATGCCCTTGACCGAAATCGAACCTGGGACCCTTCAGTCCGCAGGCCGGCGCTCTATCCACTGAGCCACACCAGTTTTGGTCAGGGTCATGTTATTGATGGCCATGTTATTTACAAGGTCATCCTGTTCTTCAGAAAGCTGACAGGGTTCGGTCTTGCAAGGCTGTTTTGTGAGGTGCAGCGGGGATTCAAGGCTAAGTTGAAGCACACTCAGACGTTTCTGCTCTCTAACAGACAGCCCCAGGAGGAAGGGAGCGGGCACGGCTGGGGCGGGGGCGGGGGTGGGGGGCAGGCCGGGGTACGAGGCTCCTGTTCCCCTTTCCCACTTCCCGGCGCTGTCCCTACTGGGTGCCTGGTGCAGGCGGGCGGGCGGTGAGGAGGAGACACATCATCTCCGTCGTCAGTGGCTGCTGTGCTCGGTAAGAAGAGGGGCCGGCCGACCCCGCGGGCTTCGGGATCTGTTTGGGTGCTGGGATCTCGGGGAGGGGGGTGTGAGGGACCCGCCCACCAACGCCTGGCACCGGGGACCTGCGTGGGACCTACCTGGTCCCGCCCTGACTCACCGCCGGCTGCCCGCACCCGGTCCTGGCGGGAGGCCAGCCCTCCCAAGCCCTGAGTCAGAGTTTCGTCTCTGTTTCTGTCCTGTCGCTGAAGCTCTGTCAACCGCGCTGGCTCAGCCACGGCCCCGCCCAGGACCAGGCAATGGGGGCCCAGGGCCGGGCACAGGGACAGCACTGACCTTCCCCGGACCTCCTGTCTGGGCTCGCCTGGCTGGGCTCCAGGGGCCCACAGACGGAAAACGGTGGGCGTCTGTGTGGCCCCTGTTCTGATGCCGGTGTTTCCCCCGGGGCCTGGCACCTGCTTCTCAGCCGCTGGCCTTCAGGCCGGCTCTGCCTCCCGGGGCGTCGAGGTTAGGGCGCTGAGCAAGAACGGGGTGCGTGGCCACACACACATGCCTCGCCCGCCCTCGTCAATGTCCCCGGGTTGGGGAGCAGCGGCAGTCACCATGCTACCAGCGCCGAGGAGGAGAATGACAGAACCGCAAACCCAGAGACTCCCCCTCAGGTGACAGGCGGCCGGGAGCGTCTGACGGGGCAGAGAGCTCAACCCTCAGACCCCCAGCAGCCAGATCCCTGTGCAAACCAGGCTTGTCCTGTGATTCAAAAGGAGGATTTATTTATTGTTTTAAAGTATATTTTATTGATTTTTTTTTTTTTACAGAGAGGAAGGGAGAGGGATAGAAAGTCAGAAACATGGATGAGAGAGAAACATCCACCAGCTGCGTCCTGCACGCCCCCAACTGGGGATGTGCCCGCAGCCAAGGTACATGCCCTTGACCGGCATCGAACCCGGGACCCCTCAGTCCGCAGGCCGACGCTCTATCCACTGAGCCACACCGGTTTCAGCCAAAAGGAGGATTTAATTAAAAGCAAGAAGGCTCATGGCACGCCCGCGTGCACTCACAGGGCAGGTGCCTCCTGAGAACGTCCAGTGGGGAAGAGAGCGGTGGCAGCTCCAGAATGGAGGCACCTGGTGGAGACACTGCCCACGGTGGGGGGACCCGTTAAAACAGAGAGCGCTTCGCAGTCGACCGGCTCCAAAAATCAATGCAAAATTAGAATGTGACCCCAAATCAACAAGGAACAGGAACCCAGGTCACATGCAGAGAAGCCCGGCAGGGGAGGGGGAGGGGGAGGAGCAGGGAGAGGAATGAAGGGCCTTCCATAGTTTTCTGCTGCATGCACAGACACATAGGCACATGCACATGCATATACATACATACACATAATACACACTGATACATAACACACACACACATACATATACACACACAATACAGACACAGGCACACACACAGATACACAGATACACATATACACATACAATACAGACACAGGCACACACACATATACACAGATACACACATATACACACACAATACAGACACAGGCACACACACATATGCACAAACACACACACATGCATACACACCCAAATTCATACAACTCACTTTATATGTTATTTCAAAAATGTAAGTTAATTACTTTGAAGAATTTAAATATATGCAATAGCATCATTTAAAATAAAAAACATGATTTTCAAAAACAATGAAAGCTAGTTAGGGAATATGTTTCATGCATGATTTACAATTCTCAAACTTTCTTGTTTTTCCTCATTTTTTTTACTCATAAGCATCATTACCTTGTATTTTTCCTTAAATAGACTCATTTTTAACTTAAAGACATAGCATAGTCTCTTTCTTAAACTAAAACTAACCCCCAACTCACGCAGTCTTTTCCTTTCTAATAAACATTAAAATAAATAACTGCTAAAATACTGTAAAGGTAGCCCAGCTGGTATGGCTCAGTGGTTGAGCATCGACCTGTAAACCAGGTCAGGGTTCGATTCCCAATCAGAACACAGGTCCGGGTTGCAGGCTCGATCCCCATTGGGAGTGGGGGTGGGTGTGCAGGAGGCAGCCGGTCCATGATTCCCTCTCATCATGGATGTTTCTCTCTCTCTCTCCCTCTCCCTTCCTCTCTGAAATCAATACAAAGATATATTTTTAAATACTGTACAGGGATTCATACATGTACCACCTAAAATTATTTCCTCAAATACCAACAGCCTATCCCACACTTGGACACAGTTATCTAGCACTTAATAATACGTGATACGTTCAATTTTTCTTTTTACGCATCATGGAATGAAAGAACTACGCATCGCTGAAACTGTGTTCTGGGGCCTCGGGGGCTGGACTCCTGCTGCGTGAGGATCTGCCCCTCCCGATCCAGCCTCTCCGCCCGGGTGAGCTGGGGGGGCCGGGGAGGGGGGACGCGGTGTCACAGAGACAGAAAGACCCAGCACGGGGGGCCGGGCAGTCACAGAGCAGAGGGACTCTGTGCCCAGCAAACTCGCTCCACCAGCCGCTCAGGTTCCCCACGTGACCCCCAGCCTCTGAGCGGCCGGCCGGCCTGTCCTCTCGCCGTGAAAGCTGGTCCTCGCCCGCATTTCCCAGTGCCGTGCCTCGGGCACTGCACAAAGAGCCGCCCGCCTTTGTGAAGAAGCCATCGGCCATCGGCCGCCCACAGCCGGCCCGTCCCACCCTGCCTGCGGTGCGAGGGGTCCTGTGTGCAGGCGTGGCCTGCTCCTCGGGGTGCAGTCCCTGCGGGAAGGCGAGGAAAGGGGGGGGTCAGTGGCGGGTCCCATCCGGAGGCCACAGCCGCTCGCCCGAATTGTTTCCTTCCAGCACGTTTGCTCCTCGTCGGCCGCGCCACCTAGCTTTATTTTATTATTTTATTTTATGTTAATATACTTTATTGATTTTTTTACAGAGAGGAAGGGAGAGGGACAGAGAGTTAGAAACATCAATCAGCTTGTGGGAGCCCCTTTGCACGTCCCGCGTGCTTCAGGGCCTCCGGTTCAGGGTTCGGGTTCTGGAGAAGGCCGCACACAAATGAATAGAGAGGCTCAGAAAAATACTAATTTGGGAAAGTGGGGGCCAGGTGGTAGCCCAACTCTAGTGGGAGGACTACTACCCGCCCTGGCTTTACCATCCCCTTTATTAAGATTAAGATCGCAAGATACACCCATCTCCCCCAGGCAGGAGACACCAATAAAAGTCAATCAGTGAATCTTCTTAGGACTAACAGGTGGGGGCTGCTTCAACCATCAACACCCCAGTAACCAGCTCCGACCCCTCAGAGCAGTCAAGGTTGACCAGCCCTCCGGGTTCCCTGTCCACAGCTCTCCGTCGTTAAAACAATGATCGGCTTCCAGCATCAGCTGCCTCCTGCACACCCCCTCACTGGGGATGTGCCCGCAACCAAGGTACATGCCTTTGACCGGAATCAAACCCGGGACCCTTCAGTCCGCAGGCTGACGCTCTATCCACGGAGCCACACCGGTTTCGGCTCCACCTCTCTTTGGAGCACAGAACCGTGTCTCGGCCACCAATCAGAGTCTCTGCCAGATGGTCCTGTCCTCTGGGCAGCAGGTGGCCCCTGCCCCGGGGGCAGAGCCCTCAGTCCGGAGGTGGCCGGGAAATTACCGTGTTTAGGACAAGACGGAACCGAAGAGGAGCTGGTGAAGGAATCAGGATCTGCTCACAGCAGCCTGGCCCTGAGCCCCTGAGCTGTCGCCGCTGCCCCCTCTGCCTGCCCCAGGGTGACCGGTGGGCACAGGGTGGGTGCTCAGCCCGAGGAGGCCAAGGAGTGGGCACAGCACACACCCCCCGGGTCCTATGCACCCTGGCTGGGCGGGCACTAGGCGCCCCGGGCGAATGGCAGTCTGGCTGGGAAAACAGCCGGGAAGTTGGGACGCGAGCTGCGGTGCCCGCACACACTCCCCCGGGTCCTCACGGGAGCCCCCAGGCCGGCTCATGACGGGGAGGGTGGGGAGAGGAAGAGGGGAAGGAAGGAGTTTGGTCCCTGCAGCCAGGGCCACCCTCCCACTGGGAGTCGCCAAACCGCTCAGGTGGACAGGTGTCTTCTGCAGAACTGCCTTTCCCAGCATGCAGCGCGAGAGGCACAGGTGTGTGGGTTCCGGGGCCGCACCCCTGCCGCCTTCACAGTGGTGTTCACCGAGGTCGCCCCAATCTGGGCAATGAAAGTGAAATATTGAAAAGTAGCCAGGCCGCCTGTTCCCACGCAGACCGTGAATGGCCCAGCACCTCCTGGGGAAGGGCGCATGCCTCCCCTCTCCCCGAAAACACGGGCATGTGCATGTGGATGGACCGTCCCGATTGGGCCGCCCGGACCTGGGCCGGGGGGGGGGGGGGGGTCCTGGCGCCTTTGTCCCCCCAGAGTCACGCAGGGCCATGTGGGTGTGGGCCTCCTTTCTGCTGGGGTGCTCCCCCCGAGAGAGAGGAGCTAACATAGACGCCGGTTCTGGGCTGGGGTGACGTGACGCTGGCCGAGGGCAGCTTCCTGGAGTGTGAGCCCAGGGGCCGTGCCGGGGGGGGGGCTGCAGCCCACCCCTTCCCCGCGGCTGCATTTACGCTGCGCTTACTGGGGGGGACCAGGAGACAGAGAGAACCCGGGGCGATCGGAGGGCAAACTGGAATCCCGCTGGCCAAGTCTCCTCAACTGGCAAATCCATCAGGAAGAAGCCCGGGGGCCTCCCCGTTTCTCATCCAGCCTCACAAGTGCCCCATACCTCCGCTTCTTATCCAGCCTCACCAGGGCCCCCCAATCCCCTCCCCATGCCCTGTTTTTCAGCCAGCCTCACCAGGGCCCCCCGTTTCACACAGACCAGCACCGGGTCAGGTACACACACTTACAGACCAGCCCTGGGTCAGGTACACACACACTTACAGACGGGGACCCAGGCTTAGGACTGAGACACCCTGTGTGTGTGTGTGTGTGAGGGGTCACTTGCCTGGCCCCGTGCCGACCTCGTCGTGTGGCTTTGCGCCCTCTGTTCCCGTGGAGATGGGCAGCAAGATCCAGCCACACCTCTGAGGAGCGTCTCCCCTTCTCCCTGGTGGCCCCCCCCCAACTGCGAGGCATCTGCAGGCGGGTGGGTGGGGGGCACAGACCATGGGACCCCAGTTCCAGGAGCCAAGTGCTCCCCTGACCTGCGCTGACCTCTGTGGCCTGCAGGTGGACCATGGCGACCGGGCAGCCCGGTGCAGCCGAGCCGGCCCCGGGCTGGGCTGTGCCGGGCGGCCTGGGACCCTGGGCTCCCCAGATTCGGGGCTGGTTCCCTCGCCCCCTCAGCCTGTGCCAGGCCCCGCGGGACCCCCACTCCGCCCGCGCAGCCTGCCCATCCCTTGGGAGCGTGGGAGCGTGTCCACAATGCAAGCTTTTCCTTTGGGCCTTGTCTTCTCACCGCCCTCCTCACCGGGGCTCCCCTGGCGTCGGGGCTGCCCGTCCCCCCTCCCTGCCCCCCTCTGCCCTCTGTCCTTCCCTCTCCTTTGTCGTCCGAATCCGAGGGAGTCTCAGGTTGGGGGGCTCCAGCCCAGATCTCCGTATTGAGCTCAAACCACCCACTCGCTCCCTGCCACACCCGCTCCCGTTCCCAGTCACCTCGCATCCAGCGGGGACACACGGCGCCCCTTTCCCTGCCGCCCCCCCCCCCCCCCGGCCGCCGCCTGAGTCAGCTGTGTGCACCCCACACCGTGTCACCTGAGTCCCCGTCCTCACAGCTCCCCGAGTGCCGGCCACGGGCCTGCAGGAACAATGGCCCACGGGAGCCGCTCCCAGGGAGGCCTCCTGGCTCTGCGGGGTGCCCAGCGCCCGCTCGCCTGCTCGCCCCACTCAGAGGGCTCTGGGGAGTGCGCTCGGACGGACCCAGGACCCGGGGGGGGGGGGGGCCCGCCTTCTCCTGTGATTGCACAGCCTGGGTTTTCTGACCCCGCGTTTGACAGGGAACAAGGGTCTAAATTCCTCCCCGAGAGACAGACATCCAGCCGCTGCTTCCCGCCGGTTGGAACCGGCCGTGGCCTCGATCCCGTGGCATTGTGCAACTTCCCGGGGGCGTGCCGTCCTGGCGGGGCTGTCTGACCCGCGTGGCCGTGCCCAGAGCCGCAGCCAGCCCCGCCCGCCCCTGAACTCCCGGTGCCCCCGGCGGCTCGGCTGTAATTACAGCGCGTCCAGCGTCTCCACCGCCTCAGACGGTGGCAGGGGCCTCTCCCTCGGGCACAGGGGCAGCGCCCACCCCACTTGAACTTGACCTACAGGAAGCCACGCCCGGGAGCTGGCCCTCGCTGCTGCCCGTCCGTTGTGGCCCACGCCCAGTCAGGCTGTCTCAGCCGGCCCGGCCAGGCGGGAGCGCGTCCCCGGACCTGCCTTCCCTCCTGGGCCCTGAGCCGAACCCGCACTTACCGTCCCGTCCGGGGAGCACCTGGTGCGAGACCTCCGGGCGTCCCAGAAGGAGGCTGTCCGGCTCTGCCGCATCCTCAACCTCTGAGCCAGGACCGTGCCTGGTTCCCGCCAGCCCTGCCCCTTCCACATGGGGTCTCGGGAGAGGTGGGGGGGGTGGCTCGGGTCTGAGAGGCCCTGGCAGGCTGCCCCTGCACCCCGCCTTCCCTGTCACCCCGGGACCCAGGGCCAGGGTGGGCTAAGGGGTTCTGCAAGGCCTGGTCTGAGTGCAGAGCCAGTGGGTGCCTTTCTCCGACAGCCTCAGGGAGACACAGCCCAGCCCCAAGACAGGCGGCAGGGCCTCTGCTGCTCATGACTCATGGGGGAGAGGGGGGCACCAGCCTGAGGCTCCAGACCAGCACCCAGGATCCTGGCCAGGGCAGGGCACCAAGGTCGCCGAGGTCGAGTGAGCGCCCCGCTACAGGCAGGGAGTCGGACCACCGGCAGGCCTAGACCGCTCATGGGCATTTATTTGGGGGAAACACCGAGCTCCAGGAAGACGGCTCTCGGTGGGGGTGGGAGCACCCAGCAGGCAGGGCCGCGTCGCAGGGAGTCCCGGGGACCAGTCTCCCAGATAAGGAAGCGGTGTCTCCGGATTCACTAGTTCAGAGCGAGGAATCTCAGGCGAAGGCGGGAGGGTGGGGGAGGGTGATCAGCCAAAGACACGTGGACACAGACATGCTGGGGAGCGGGGGGGGGGGGTTGACAGGGAGGGGTCTGGAGGGGCCCATGGGCGGGAAAGGGGGCATATGCAGTGCTTCTTCCAACCACAGAGACTTGAAAAAGACAAGAAGCAGGGCATGGCCGGCCGGAGGTCGGAGGTCACACAGGGGTTGGAGGCCAGGCTGGGGGTCCGTAGTACACGGTTAGGCTGCCCACAGAGGCAGAGAGGGCTCATCCCCCACGGAGAGGCCGGGCTCGGTCCCTAGCCCAGGCTGCCTCCCCCCACCCCACCCCCGGGGCCTGCAGGCCGGCTCAGAGCTGAAAGTGAATTCCAGGCATTCCTCGTTTCCCACCCTCCCGATCCTCCTTATCAGCACAGCAGAGACCTTATCTCTCCTCCAGCCCCGCCCAGGTCTCCTCCTCTCTCCTCTCCTGGAGGAATGCCCTGGGCGCTGGCCTCTCCGAGGAGCCGGCTGGGCCAGGCCTGGGATCTCAGACCTCCTTCCCCTCGCACTCGGCCGAACGAACCCTGCGTGCCCTGTGAGCGGGTGTTCACGTTTTCTGTTTAAATCTCGGAGACGGGAGACGTCGGACAACGCTGTCCAAATTTGGCTCCCGTGTGCAGGTGCCAGTGCGGACGGAATTCGGCGGCCGGCCCCCAAGAAGTCGGGGTTCCAGCCCGACCCTGGCAAGGCTTTCCCTGCTCAGGGCTGGGGGGGCGTCTGCGGACACAGCTGGACTCGGGGTGCAGGCGGGGAGGGCGAGCCCACAGGCCTAGTGGTTGGCTAATCTTTGTAAGTTATAAAATGTTATTGAAAACCTTAAATATCCGTTTTTTTTTTCTTTTAAAAAATAAAGAGAAGAAAGGCCCTTCCTTCCTGCTGTGGTTGAGGGGCTCCCCTCCCCACCCCACGCCCAGCCCTCAGGACATGGGGGGAGGGGGTGTCTCCGTGACCCCAGCCAGAGCCACCACTTCCCAGTCCCTGAGTCAAACCCGAGGGTCACGCACCCCAGACCGGTCCTCACCCACCCCCTCGGGGAAGCTCAGGCCCCGCCAAAGGGTTCAGACAAAATCTGTGCCCCCAGGAACCCACCCCAGCCTGCCTCTGATCCAGGGACACGCCCCAGGGGTCTGGAAGGACACACACCAGGACCGGCATCCATGGGCATGGCTCCTCCCCGCTTCCTCCCGCCAGGCATGGCCCCACGGCCCCTGTGGGACTCGGCGGCCCAGCCAGGCCCCAGGGCTGCAGCAGCCCCGGTCCATGCCTGCGTCCCCCCCCCCCCCCCCCCCCCCCCCCCCCCCCCCCCCAAAAAAAACCAGCCACAGCTTCATACAGCCCTGCTGATAGGAAGGGCGTGTTTTATCGTTGCTGTTAAATCCTGTGGACGGAAGGGGCCACGTGCTGACCCGACAGCTCCGGGGAGGCCCGAGTGGCGGTCTTGCAAACTCAGAGACCTACACTCACGACAAAAGTGGTTTG
Source organism: Antrozous pallidus (assembly GCA_027563665.1). NCBI lineage: Eukaryota > Metazoa > Chordata > Mammalia > Chiroptera > Vespertilionidae > Antrozous > Antrozous pallidus. The sequence goes on from CM050517.1 coordinate 103,978,121, forward strand.
AAAATTAAATATTTCCCTACAAAGAGGTGATGGTGGGCAGTCATGTCCTGGGCCTGCATTCTCCCTGACAAAGATCCACGTAGATCTTTGCTGAGCCATTTGCCTTTCTGCCTCTAAGATAACACATCTGTGAGATGTCTGGGTAACCTGTAGTTTCCCTTTTTCTGGAGCCCCTGGGGCACTACCCAATGTGGTGGGCGTCAGGACAGATGCCACAATTTCCTTCCTTATCATGTTAGTTGTTCCTGCATTCACCTAAGTGTGTGTCCATCCTTTTACTTTTTATTCAGTCCCAGGTGGGATTGCTTATCCCTCCTCCTAAATCCATCGTCAATGAATGTCTGTAACCCACCTCTGTCCCTCCTCTGATTTCCATGTGTAAACACAGGTGTAACCGCCGTTCTGCGGAGCATTAACTCGACTCGTGGAGGCTCTGCTTCCCGCACATGTCGACAGGGCGGCTCAGATAAACTCACTAAATTCTTTACGGGTCTCAGAGATTATTTCCGTTAACAGTCCTCACCGGAGGACACTTTCCCGTTGACTTTTAGAGGGCGTGGAAGGGAATGGGAGAGAGAGAGAGAGAGACATCCACGTGGGGGAGACCCATCAAGATAACCGCCTGCTTGCACACGGACCAAGGAGGGAGCCTGCAGCCGAGGTACCTGCCCTGGACTGGAATCGAACCCGAGACCCTCCCGTCTGCGGGCCGGCGCGCTAATCCCGGAGCCACCGGGCAGGGCTGACAGGGCTGTGTGACCTGCTGTTTAAGGGACGCCTGCGTGTGCCAACCGTTTCAGGACTGAACTTGACCCGATTTGTGCTCTGGGCTCTCCCAGCGAAGAACAATAAGACCTTAGAGTGTTCTGTCCGGGGAGAGACCCCGTCCGTGCCCGTTTCTCCTCCTGCACAAACCCTCCCCCGCCCCCCACGAGGCTGAGACGCCGCTGATGCGCTTCCTCAGGTCTGGTCCGGGGGCGGGGGCGGGGGATGGTGGTGGCGGCGGGGGGGGCGGCTCGGGTGAGACAGACACCCAAACACCCGCCTCCCTTCCGAGATGCTCCACAGTGTCCTGTCCTCAGGAGCTGGGCCTGTGGGGTTTAGGGTTCGACGGGCCGCCGGTGACGTCCACGGTGGCCTCGGGAGCCGTGGCCCGCCCCGGCGTGCTGGCCGGCCACGTGTCCCCCGCGATTGGGCTCACGGCGGCAGTGCGGGCGCAGGAGGGGGAGGCTGGGCCGGCTCGGGTGCGCGGCCTGCCCCCGCATCCGCTCTCCCCCGCCCGATGCATTATGGATGGGAAGGCTGTAAATTTTTAAACAAAATGAATAATGTATTTAGAACAGCGGCGGTGTGTGCTGGTTGCAATGTTCTTCTAGGACGAGGCAAGCGCTCCCCCTTTGGAGTAGGGCTGTGCTTCTGTATAGAGACGGCACATTCTTACTTCTATTTTTTTTTAATTTTTAAAAATTATATTTTATTGATTTTTCACAGAGAGGAAGGGAGAGGGATAGGAAAGGCAGAAATGGGAGAGAAACATCGATCAGCTGCCTCCTGCACTTCCCCCACTGGGGATGTGCCCGCAGCCAAGGTACCTGCCCTTGACCGGAGTCGAACCTGGGACCCTTCCGTCTGCAGGCCGACGCTCTGTCCACCGAGCCACACCGGTTGGACTATTTATTTTTTTAATGTGTTTGATTTCAAAGAATGGAGGGAGAGGGAGGAGGAGATGGAAGCGTCCAGGCTGAGAGAGAATCATGGATCGGGGGCCCCCTGCGCACCCCGGACGTTCAGACTCCTGAAGGCGCAGGAGAGGCTCAGGCTGCGACAGCGCCGGGTGATGGAGACCCGCAGGGCGGGCTGGGTATCCCCTTTGTCCACGGGGACTGCGCGGGGGGGGGGGGGGGGGGGGCTCAGCAAGCCGGGCTGGGGGACAGGTGAGTCTCTCAGGGAAGGTGCTGTCCCACCCGGCCAGAGTGGCTCAGGGGGTGAGCGACAACCCGGGATCCAGAAGGTCAGGGGTCCATTCCCAGTCGGGGCACAGGCCCGGGGTGCAGGCTCCATCCCCGGTGGGGGGCGTGCGGGAGGCAGCCCGTCCACGATTCTCTCTCATCGCGGCTGTTCCTCTCTCTCCCTCTCCCTTCCTCTCTGACATCAATAAAAACGTATTTTTAAAAAGGTGCCGGTCCTCAGACAGCCCCCTGACCCCACATGACCCTGAGCTTCAGGGCAGAGCTGCTGGGACCCCTGAGGGGGTTCCCCAAACGGTCCCTCCTGCCGGGAAGCTCGGAACCCACGGGGGCCTCATCCTCACCCAGAGCCTCCCCGTTGGGGGGCCGCACCTCCTTCCTTACGAAACGGGGAGCGCACGGCAGCCACCCCGGCCCCCACCTGGGATCTCAGGAGAGATGATGCTCTGCAGAATGGCGGGTTACAATTCTATTTATACATCGCCATCAAAGGAGGGACAGAGGTGGGCTACATGAAATTCATTGGGGATGGATTAAGAAGGCGGGACAGAGCAATCCCACCTGGGATTGGATAAAAAGTAAAATGATGGACACACACTTAGGTGAATACAGGAATGATTAACATGATAAGGAAGGAATTTGTGGCATCTGTCCTGGCGCCCACCACATTGGGTTGTGCCCCAGGGGCTCCAGAAAAAGGGAAACTACAGGATTCTCAGACATCTCACAGATGTGTTTGTTATCTTAGAGGCAGAAAGGCAAATGGCTCAGGAAAGATCTAGGTGGATCTTTGTCAGGGAGAATACAGGCCCAGGACATGACTGCCCACCATCACCTCTTTGTAGGGAAATATTTAATTTTCGAGCCATCTTTTGTGGTGAGTGTAGGTCTCTGAGTTTGCAAGACCGTCACGCAGGCCTCCCCGGAGCTGTCAGGCCAGCGTGTGGCTCCTTCCGTCCACAGCCTGGCCCGGGTCTGGGGGCTCAGCACAGCCCCTCAGGCCAGCAGACATCGAGGGACTGGTGTTCACTCATGGCTCCTGGCCCATCTCCCTGAGCGGAGCCCGGAGCTTTAGAAACAGACTCCATCCCAGCTGGGGGGCACCGTGCGGGCGCACCCGATTGGGGAGGAGGGAACGCAGAGGGGCCTTCCCCTCGCAGGACCAGGGCCGCCCCGCCCTGGGGACTGGGGAGAGGGGCTCGGCGGTCTGCGGCATTCCGAAGGTCTCGCCCAGTTCGGTCCAGAGAACCCCAGTCCCTCCTGGGCATGAGCGCGCTCGGGGATCCCCTAATTCCTGCTTGTTCAGCCACACTCCCGCAGCCACGCCATGACGAACTCCGTCCCCGGGGAAATCTGTCATTTGGGGGAGACGGGCAGGCTAATTACTAACCACTGTGGGCGATGAGCTAGATAAATGCTTTAATAAACATGTAGACGCGCGTTGGGGGGGGCGTGGGGAGACAGTGATGACAGCCGGTGGAGCGCCGGGGAGCTGGCATCAGAGCTGGCTTCAAAGGGGGCCACGGAGAAGGGGAGGGGAGGGTGCCACGGAGAAGGAGAGGAGAGGGTGCCACGGAGCAGGGGGAGGGGAAGGTGCTATTTGGAAAGAGGAGGGAGAGGGTACCACGAGAGAGGAGGAGGCGGAGAATGGAGGGGCGTCGAGGGAGGAAGCCACAGAGATGAGCAAATCCCTGACCCAGATAGGATCTCAAGCTATTACCAAGGCTTTAACTTTTTGATGGGCCAGATGACAGCCTTATCCTTCCTCCTCCTTCCTTCCTATATAATAAAAGAGAAACATGCCAATTTGACTGTACTTTTGCTCCTGATTGGCTATGCTCCCAGCCAATCAGGAGCAGGGGCGGGGCCAAGTGGCACAAGCGCCAGGCCCCGGGGTCACTGAAGATGAAATGTAGGTGGCGGCTAGCGCCCAGCCCCTGGGCCTGGGGGTCACAGGCAGCCAGGGCTGAGCTGAGCAGGGCAATGGCTGGGTGTCCAAGGCCTAAAGCCTCTGGCTGGGGGTGAGCCATCAGTTGGACATCCCCTGAGGGCTCCCAGTATATGAGAGGGGGCAGGTTGGGTTGAGGGACCACCCACCCCCAGTGCATGAATTTCATGCACCGGGCCCCTAGTGTGTATATATATTTTGTTTGTTTCTTTATTGATTTCCTCGCCGCCTGCTTGGTGTTCGGTGCAGAAGCACCAGGCATTGCCGAGGCTGCCATGAGCTAGTCAGGCCGAGCCAGGGCGATCCCAGGGGCTCCATCCCAGCACCCAGGGCCCCTCCCGGGCCCAGGCCGGGCGTCCCTCTCCTCTGAGCGGGGTCCCCTGGGCGGCCTGCCAGGCCATGAAGACCTCGGAGCCTTTGTGTCCCCCCAAACCCACCCCTGCGGTCACAACCACCTTTGTCGCAGCCACAGGATCCTGGTCTCAGGGGGCCCTCGCCCGGGGCGCAGGCTGCCTCTGGGCCGGCTGAAGCCGGTTACTTCTTAAAAAAATATACATTTTATTGATTTTTCACAGAGAAGAAGGGAGATAGAAAGTCATAAACATCGGTGAGAGAGACACATCCATCAGCTGCCTCTTGCACACACCCCACTGGGGATGTGCCCACAACCAAGGTACAGGCCCTTGACCGGAATCGATCCTGCGACCCTTCAGTCCGCAGGCCGACGCTCTATCCACTGAGCCAAACCGGTTTCGGTGAAGCCGGTTACTTTTAATGGGAGCCACACGGGGCCAAAGGGGTGGCGGGATCGGGGATTGAGCTCAGGCGAGGCAGGGCCTGGCTGGGCCTGTGTCATGTCAGCCACAGCAGGCAGGCGGCGGGGGCGGGGGGCCCCTGGTGTGGGAGGCCTGCGAGGAGCCCAGGCTGCCCGCTTCGTCCTGGGCAGGAGGAGGCTGTGGCCCAGCTGGTCCCGGAACACCCTGTGGGCGGGCAGCTGGTGGCTCCAGAGCCTCCTCCAGGGAATTACTCAACCACACATCACACCACGAGTGACCGGGAGACGGGGCGGGGCCTGGGAACCTGGCCACACCTGTGACTCCCCCCTCTCCCGAAGCTCTGACTGTTGGGATTTTCTCTCTTCTCCACGTCGTCCGGCGTGGAGAGAAGAATGGGTCCAGTTACTGAGTAGAGGAGCTAGGGATTGAGAAATAAAAGAACAGAGGACACAGAAATAGAAATAAAAAGCTGGGGCTGGGTGGAATCTCTGTTCTCTCTGATGGAGAGACAGGAATCCAAACCCAACAGCAGCATGTTTATTTATACCAAAATACAAAGGGGTTTCACCGGAAAACAACTTAGGATCAAAGGAGCTTAAGTGGGCCCAGGCCCCACTCATTCCCTCATTCCCGGGGCTCGGCTGAATCTACATTTCAAGGCCTCTCCCCAATACCTGGGGAGAAGTTAAGAGTCCGTATTGATAATGCAGCCAGCCTTCTTGGTGGATGCGTTTCCAAGACGTGGCTCTGCCTGGCGCCTCAGATTCAGTGGACACTGATTTCAAGAATGCTCAGGTGCCTTCCCTGGGGGCGCTCTACACGCGACCTCCCTCCTGGTCTGCACACACCCCAGCAAACAGCACCAGGCTGAGGGGCTGTGGGGCTGCAAGGCTGAGGGGCCGAGGGGCTGAGGGGCCGAGGGGCCAAGGGACTGAGGGGCTGAGGACTGAGGGTCTGAGGGGCCCTCGACCAGTGTCCTCTGGAACCACGAGGCTAGTGGGGAGCAAGAGGGGGAGAGCGTGGTTCTGGGGCCCACGTTTTCTGGGCTCCCCCCCACCACCCACCCAGACCATTCAGAGGCCCGGCTTGGGACACGTCACCGTGTCTGAGGCAGACCAGGGAGCCAGCAGGCTGATCGGGGACTGCTCATCTCCGAGAACAAGCTGACTCTCAGAGCCACTGAGGCCGCACTGCAGCTCCGGCCTCGCTCCCCTGCCACGAGAGACCGCACCTGGTCTGTGCGATTAACCCCCGCCCCCCACCCACACCAGAGCTTGCAGGGGCTGGGGCTCTGGGTTTACTCTGAGTCAGACGGGATGTGGGGTGCGGACACGGCAGATGACATGGGGGCAGACACGGAGCTGCCCGCCCCTCCTCGGAGTGCACAGAGTGTGGGAGGAGCAGGCTCTGGGGGGACAGGATCTCAGGAGGGTGTGGCCTTTTGTGGTGTCCCCTCGGCCTCTAATGGGGGACCCAGGGGCCTGGAGAGGGGCCACGCTGGAGCTGGGACGGAGGGTCCCTGGCGCCAAGATGGGCCTGACCCAGCGAGAGAGGAGGCTGGGGGCGGGAGAGCGGGTCGGGGGCTGAGCCCAGCGCGGGGTCCTGGGGCGGGAGGAGCCAGAGGGGAGACTGGGAGGGTGGGGCCTGACAGGTGGTTGGGAGCCGACTTCACACAGGAAGCTGATGGGAAGAGAAGAAGGCTGTAAGGCTGTAGGGCTGTAAGCCCCCCCCCCCCTTTTTTTAAATACATTTTATTGATTTTTCACAGAGAGGAAGGGAGAGGGATAGAGAGTTAGAAACATCGATGAGAGAGAAACATCGATCAGCCGCCTCCTGCACACCCCCCACCGGGCATGTGCCCGCAACCAAGGCACATGCCCCTGATTGGAATCGAACCCGGGACCCTTGAGTCCGCAGGCCGTTGCTCTATCCACGGAGCCAAACCGGTTCCGGCCGGCCATCAGCCCTCGTCCCGGCCCCACTGGTGCTGCGGGGAGAGCTAACGAGGTCACCGAGGGTAAAAGAAATGAGTCTGTAAATCGACCTATTTTTAAAATTAGCATCTAGTGCAGGAAACACTATTTTTTATGCTTCAGAAATGTTTTAATGCATTTTTTATTGTTGATGTTCGAGAGATCTCCCATTTCCCTCTCCTTTCCCCCCCTTCCTCCCAGCCCCCCTGCCCCCGGCAAATCACGTTCCCTCTGTCCCCCGAGCTGTGCGGCCATCCGTCAGCACGCGCTCAGCCACCAGCAGCTCCTGCTCCACCCGCTGTTCCCGTCGACGCCCTCGACCTGAGGGACTCCCAGACCCTCCCAGACCCTCCCAGACCCTCCCAGCAGCTCCGTGCACTGCAGGGCCGTCGGCGCCTGAGCCTCATTTCTCGCACCGTCACCGCCGTGGTCCGCGTCTGCGTGGCTCCTGTGGGCACTCGCCACACGGACCTCAGTTACACGCACACGGTCCAGCCCGGACAGCGCCGTCTGTGGGGCTTCGGGCCCGGCACGCCGGCTGCCAAGTTCAGTCCGGACGCCGACGTTTGGATGGGCCTCCTTAGCTCGCCGGCCGCCGACCAGCCCCGTCCACAGAGCGCCACAAGTGTGCTCTGACCGCCTTCCCGACACGCTTTAGAGTCAGCCCTGCACGTTCTCACTTTCCCTTTATTTTTTTTAAAATATATTTCATTGATTTTTTAGAGAGAGGAAGGGAGAGGCAAAGTCAGAAACTTCGGTGAGAGAGAAACACCGATCAGCCGCCTCCCGCACACCCCCGACTGGGGATGTGCCCGCGGTCAAGGTCCATGCCCTTGACCGGAATCGAACCCGGGAGGGACCCTTCCGTCCGAAGGCCGACGCTCTATCCGCTGAGCCACACCGGTTTTGGCCTTACTTTCCCTTTAAATGTTGGCCACGTGGCATTGGATTTGGGGTCGGCAAACCATGGCTCGCGAGCCACCTGCGGCTCTTTGGCCCCTGGAGGGCGGCTCTTCCACAAAACACCACGGCCTGGGCGAGTCTATGTTGAAGAAGTGGCGTTAGAAGATGTTTAAACTTAAAAAAATGTGGCTCTCCAAAGGAAGTTCAATAGTCGTCCTGCTGAGATTTGGCTCTGGTGACTGATGAGTTTGCAGACCCCTGGATCAGGATGGTCTTTAAAGGGGTCCCTCGTGAGCGATCGCATCTGTGTTGTGAGCCCCTGCTCATCCTCGAGCCGAGACGTGTGGTCACTCACCGTTCAGTAATTTTTTAAAAAAATATGTTCCTCTGCTGATGTCAGAGAGGAATTGAGAAGGAGAGAGAGAAAGAAACATCATGAGAAAGAATCATCGATCAGCCGCCTCCTGCACACCCACCACTGGGGATCGAGCCCACAACCCAGGCCTGTGCCCTTTGGCCAGAATCGAACCCGGGAGGGACCCTTCCGTCCGCAGGCCGACGCTCTATCCACTGAGCCACGCAGCCAGGGTCAGCCCAGTCTTCACCACCGCCGTCGGCGTGTCCGTGAACACTGGTCCCTTGCGTTTGGCGGGGCCATCGGCCGGCGGAGAGCTGCAGGAATGTGGCTCTTGTCCCCGCCGGCCTGGCTCGGTCAGGCAGACGGCTCACGGCGGGCGGGGCACTGGCTCCCGGGGGGGCAGCCCCTCGCATCTGCTGAGCCGTCAGGCGCAATGCGACGCCCGATTCTACAGAAACCCGCCGGCTCCATCCCGCCTGCCGGCCGGGCTCCCAGGCCTCAGGGCGCAGAGGCTGGTGATACGCCGCCCCCGTCCCCACTTGTCTGTCTGTTCTGGACTTTCTGCCAGGCTGTCCCCGGGCCGGAGGACGCTGCTCTTCCTGTCGCCTCAGACCCTCCGTCTCCTCCATCCCCTCCCCCCCGTCCCCTCCCTCTGTCCTCTCCCCTGTCCTCAGTCCCTGTCCCATCCCCCTGTCCCTATCCCCCTGTCCCCCATCCCCCTGACCTCTCCCCCTTGTCCCCACCACCTGTCCCCTTCCCCCGTCCCCATCCCCCTGCCCTCTCCCCTGTCCTCAGTCCCTGTCCCCTCCCCCCTGTCCTCAGTCCCTGTCTTCTCCCCCTGTCCCCTCCCCCTGTCCCTATCCCCCTGTCGCCATCCCCCTGTCCTCTCCCCTGTCCTCAGTCCCTGTCCCCTCCCCCTGTCCCTATCCCCCATCCTCTCCCCCTGTCCTCTCCCCTGTCCTCAGTCCCTGTCCCCACCCCCTGTCCTCTCCCCCTGTCCTCTCCCCCTGTCCCCTCTCCCCCTTATCCCCATCCCCTTATCCCCTCCCCGTGTCCCACCCCCTGTCCCCTCCAGACGGCTCAGCCACTCCCAGCTCGGCCACACCCGCTCTCACTCCCCCCGTCCCCCAGCTTCCCCTGGCACAGCCGCTTCCTGTGGCGCCAGCACCCCCGGGCACTGCACTGGGCATCTCTCCATCCGCAGCAGCGGCTCTCGCCCTTCCTAACGCCGCGGCCCTTCAGTCCAGCCCCTCATCGGCCCTTCAGTCCAGCCCCTCATCGGCCTTTCAGTCCAGCCTCTCATGCCGTGGAGACCCCCACCCGTAACATCATTGTCGGGGCTGCTTCATCGTGTGATTTTGCTGCTGTGTTTTCCGATGGTCTCGGGCGGCCCTGCCAGCGGCTCCCAGCCTGTGGTGGCGGCATTGGAAACACTGAGACCTCTGGTCCTCGACTCCCCCCTCACCAGGCGGGGTCAGGCGGTAAAAACTTTGGTTCGCAGAGGCCTGTCCCCCCACCGCCGCCGTCCGCACGGTTAAAGCAAATCGGGCTCCCTCCTCGCAAACTCAGAGTTTCAAAGCCGTCAATCCCACCACACGCCGGAGGGGTCGAGCGTGTGAGGAAAAGGCAACGACGTGACGTCCACGTCCACAGAGCGGGGGCGGTGTCCGCGACTGCAGGCGGAACGAGCCACGGAAGACGGCATGTGTGTGGCGGGGTCCTGGCGTGTTCCGTCGTCCGCGCCCCGGCACAACCCGGGCAGACGCGCAGGGAGGCGTGGGGGGGGGGGGGCTGCTCGTGTGTGTGCGATGTTTCGGCCTCCACCCCGCCAGCCGGGTCCTCCGGGAGCCGAGCGGCTGTGAGGGGCGCTGACACGGCCAGGGCAACCAGGCCGTCTCGGCCCCGCAGACTCGGCCGCGTGTCCCCCGCCCCCGGCTGGAGCCCGAGGACGTCCCGAGGCGGCTGCAGGGGGGACAGGATGTTGCAGGGCCTCGGGGTGGAGCTGATGGGAGGGGATGACGGGACCAGGGTCCCCA